>CM019171.2:40977475-40996199 GCA_009739505.2 Apolygus lucorum | reverse complement strand
CCCTTCAAACTAGTGATTAGATTAATCAGCCGGCCTGAAGAGAATATCGATTCATATCTCTATAGGGATGGCAACAATATATCGATATATTACGTTTGATATATCGATATATTTATATCGATATATTTATATCGATATAGAGAACCGATATTATCGGTCAATATCGATATATTTAACGATATATCGCGACCTGTTTTCAAGTAAAAAAAAAGTTTTTTTAGTAAAAATTAAATATTGAAATAAATGGACGAAAAGGGACGCCTGTACCTACTTGTAAAAACATCAAGTAATTTTATTCCAAATTTTGTAGGTACCAACTGATGGGTTGATTTCAGACTGTTGACTTCAGCTCAGATATGATTGTGTTCATAGTATTCACCTACAGTGGCTCTCAAGGCTCAAATACTTGACTCAAGCCAAAATTAATGGAGGCTCGTCCAGCTTAAAACTACCTACTCTACGAAGTGAAGCAGGTTTTCACAACAATTATTATCAATTTTGAAGGATCATGATCGTCCACAGTACCTATTCCCCTGTCAATTTATAAATTAATTTAACATTGCAATGACATTTTCTCACTTTTTTCCAGTTTTTAAACAATAAATTTCGATCATTCATACCCAGTAACTTTTGAAAGTAGGTTAATACATAATACGTGAAATATTATTTCACACGGTTTTTCCAAATAGATCTTCCAATAAGTCGAGTATATCGATAATATTTCCTCCAAAATGATGTTAGTAACTTTTCTATTCACCTACCTACTTACTTCTTCAAGTTTTTCCAAGTAGATACCTACTCCGATATGTCCATAAATGTCATCCTAAATTATTGCTTCCGAGTCTACCAAGGTAGCGGAAGCTTTGTTTTCACTTCTCAAGGTCGAAAAAAAAAAGTTCTCCAAAATCAAAATTTTCACTCGCGTTTTGCGTTTTAGACCTTTCTGAACAATTTTGGTTCAGTGTCTGTGTGTCTGTGTGTCTGTCTGTCTGTCTGTCTGTCATGAATTCCTTGTGACGCGCATAACTATACGAAGTTATAGTCCGATTTCAATGAAATTTTCAGGGATTGTGCGGGTTGGTGTGTAGACGGTCCCATATGAAAATCATCATCCCCGGACTGATAGAAGCGACTGCGCATGCGCAAACGTGAATTCCTTGTAACGGCCATAACTTCAACATTTTCCAACTGATTTCGATGAAATTCTCAGGGATTGTGCGGGTTGGTGTGTAGACGGTCCCCTATGAAAATCATCACCTTCGGACTGACAGTAGCCACTGCGCATGCGCAAACGTGAATTTCCTTGTAACGGCCATAATTTCCACTTTTTCCAACTGTTTTTATATTGTTTTAAAACTATTAAATTCACCTACCTACTTCACATGTGACATTTTACAGTAGATCTTCCGATACGTCGAAAAATCGATATATTTTCTCATATATATCGAAATATCGATATATTTTCTCCGATATATCAGAGGTATCGATAGCTCATTGACGATATATCATTTGATCGATATATCGATATATTTCATTCGATATGCCATCCCTATATCTCTATGAATCAAATATCCCCCTAGGCGTAGCTCCAACAAATCGGGAACAAACCAAATCGGTTTGCCCCTTCTGTAAAAGTAGGATCGTCACACTCCCCTCCCTAAAACATACTTCTGGGTTTCAAACAGAAGTATGTTTGAAAACAAGTCAAAGGGACTGAAAATAGCATGAAGCCCAGGAAAGGACGTCTGGAAGCTTCAAGGGAATTCCTCCATCGCAATGGTACTATTCAAAAAGAAGAAGAAGAAGAATGCCACGAATGGGTCATTTATGCCACGAATGGGCCATTTAGACATAAAAGAATAAATCAATGGAACTGAGGAGAAAGCAAACTAAATAAAGAATACGAACGACGAAACATTCAAGTGTAATGATTAAAAAGGCAAATGCAGAAAAGGCTTATATAAAAGAAAAACGTAATTGAAATTAATAAAATGCCAGATTGGCAAAGCCTAACAAGAGACTGAATTTGATTGCCGGATTGGTGAAGTGGAAGAAAGGAATGAATTTAAAACAGAGATTCCTTCTGGATATCTCTTTGAGTAATTCCTTCTGGAATACCCAAGAAAAAGTGGAGGGGAAATGATGAAATAAATTCAGTGCATTTCCACCGAACCACGCTCTGCTACCATGTAACAATATAGGATGAATTTCAATTTGTACAACAAATTTGAAATACACCTAATTGCCAATATATAAGACAGAGGAGGGTGTGACGACCCTACCCCTTCAAACTAGTGATTAGATTAATCAGCCGGCCTGAAGAGAATATCGATTCATATCTCTATGAATCAAATATCCCCCTAGGCGTAGCTCCAACAAATCGGGAGCAAACCAAATCGGTTTGTCCCTTCTGTAAAAGTAGGATCGTCACAGACCTTACCTCTCAAATTTCAGCTTCCTGCGTTCAATAGGATTGAAAATGGCTTCGGAGCTCACTCAGCTGATCAGTGATCTGAAGAGTGAAGAAGATCTTCTTGAATGCTGGAGACGCCTGGAAGAGCATTGATCAGTTGAGTGAGCTCCGAAGCCATTTTCAATCCTATTGAACGCAGGAAGCTGAAATTTGAGAGGGAAGGTCAAGGGAGAATACAGATGGTGGTAGGTGCTATTGATGGAGAAACAGTGATCTATACAGAAGGGTGATCTATACAGAAAATAATAAACCTTTGAGCAATGATTTGCAGCGTTTTTATATGGCTCGTCTATCAGGTCGCTATGGTTTTTCGCGTTTTTCTCACGTTTGACCAAAATGGATAAAGTACCTTTTGGAATCAAACTCCTCAAATGTTCTCCCAATGTCTGCGCTTCAAGACGTGCAGTAGGAGTTGGCATTATATCTCTCAGCTGCTCTGAGTTTTTCCTAGTCACTGACGTTCAGTACCAAGTTTAGTAGCTCTGGGGCGAGCGATTCACAACTTGAGCTTCCTTACGACTGGCGTTACGTCATCCAAGTCAGTTACAGCGGTCCTCAACACGATGTACGCTCTTTTATGCGCAGGAGTAGAGTTAGCTCTGACGTCCACACAGCTGATCTGACTTTTCCCCAGTCACTGCCGTCATCAAAGTCGTTGTCAGTTGTTCTCAATTGGACGTGCCAACTGTCAGCTGATCAGCACTCATTTATGTACTAGAGAAGAGTTATCTCGGTCGCCTACACAGCTGATCTGACTTTTCCCTAGTCACTGACAATGCATACCAAGTTTAGTTGCTCTGGATAAACATGTGACAACTTAATGCAACTAAATGCTTCAATTTTACTGACCTGATGTCATCTAAGTCATCTAAAAGTAATTCTACTCAGCTGATCTGACTTTTCCCTAGTCACTGACAATGCATACCAAGTTTAGTTGCTCTGGATAAACATGTGACAACTTAATGCAACTAAATGCTTCAATTTTACTGACCTGATGTCATCTAAGTCATCTAAGAGTAATTCTACTCAGCCGATCTGACTTTTCCCTAGTCACTGACAATGCATACCAAGTTTAGTTGCTCTGGATAAACATGTGACAACTTAATGCAACTAAATGCTTCAATTTTACTGACCTGATGTCATCTAAGTCATCTAAGAGTAATTCTACTCAGCTGATCTGACTTTTCCCTAGTCACTGACAATGCATACCAAGTTTAGTTGCTCTGGATAAACATGTGACAACTTAATGCAACTAAATGCTTCAATTTTACTGACCTGATGTCATCCTAAGTCATCTAAGAGTAATTCTACTCAGCCGATCTGACTTTTCCCTAGTCACTGACAATGCATACCAAGTTTAGTTGCTCTGGATAAACATGTGACAACTTAATGCAACTAAATGCTTCAATTTTACTGACCTGATGTCATCTAAGTCATCTAAGAGTAATTCTACTCAGCTGATCTGACTTTTCCCTAGTCACTGACAATGCATACCAAGTTTAGTTGCTCTGGATAAACATGTGACAACTTAATGCAACTAAATGCTTCAATTTTACTGACCTGATGTCATCTAAGTCATCTAAGAGTAATTCTACTCAGCCGATCTGACTTTTCCCTAGTCACTGACAATGCATACCAAGTTTAGTTGCTCTGGATAAACATGTGACAACTTAATGCAACTAAATGCTTCAATTTTACTGACCTGATGTCATCTAAGTCATCTAAGAGTAATTCTACTCAGCTGATCTGACTTTTCCCTAGTCACTGACAATGCATACCAAGTTTAGTTGCTCTGGATGAACATGTGACAACTTAATGCAACTAAATGCTTCAATTTTACTGACCTGATGTCATCTAAGTCATCTAAGAGTAATTCTACTCAGCTGATCTGACTTTTCCCTATTCACTGACAATGCATACCAAGTTTAGTTGCTCTGGATGAACATGTGACAACTTAATGCAACTAAATGCTTCAATTTTACTGACCTGATGTCATCTAAGTCATCTAAGAGTAATTCTACTCAGCTGATCTGACTTTTCCCTAGTCACTGACAATGCATACCAAGTTTAGTTGCTCTGGATGAACATGTGACAACTTAATGCAACTAAATGCTTCAATTTTACTGACCTGATGTCATCTAAGTCATCTAAGAGTAATTCTACTCAGCTGATCTGACTCTTCCCTAGTCACTGACAATGCATACCAAGTTTAGTTGCTCTGGATAAACATGTGACAACTTAATGCAACTAAATGCTTCAATTTTACTGACCTGATGTCATCTAAGTCATCTAAGAGTAATTCTACTCAGCTGATCTGACTTTTCCCTAGTCACTGACAATGCATACCAAGTTTAGTTGCTCTGGATAAACATGTGACAACTTAATGCAACTAAATGCTTCAATTTTACTGACCTGATGTCATCTAAGTCATCTAAGAGTAATTCTACTCAGCTGATCTGACTTTTCCCTAGTCACTGACAATGCATACCAAGTTTAGTTGCTCTGGATGAACATGTGACAACTTAATGCAACTAAATGCTTCCATTTTACTGACCTGATGTCATCTAAGTCATCTAAGAGTAATTCTACTCCGCTGATCTGACTTTTCCCTAGTCACTGACGCTGCATACCAAGTTTAGTTGCTCTGGATAAGCATGTGACAACTTAATGCAACTAAATGCTTCCATTTTACTGACCTGATGTCATCTAAGTCATCTAAGAGTAATTCTACTCCGCTGATCTGACTTTTCCCTAGTCACTGACGCTGCATACCAAGTTTAGTAGCTCTGGATAACCATGTGACAACTTAATGCAACTAAAAGCTTCCATTTTACAGATCTGATGTCATTCAAGTCATCCAAAAGTAATTCTACTCAGCTGATCTGACTTTTCCCCCATTACTCCCTCAGTTTCTTCAAGGGTGCAAATGTTCGCAGTCTTGGACGATCTGGAGAAAATTGTTGCGTTGTTGCTAGTAAAGCTGAGCCTCCTGTCAGTTGGAGGACCTACCTCGCTCTCGTTGCTGAAATTGTTATGCTTCCAACCGTCACCAGGTGTCTCGACTAAATTCTGTTCTTTACGAGAGAAAGAATTTAAGAATACAGGAAATTTTGGATGATGAAGAGTGCAGATGACTATAGGTGACTGCCTGAAGCTTACCAACAAAGCAGGTAGTCATAATTTATTGCTATTGATTTTCTAAACTAATTTCCGAAAGCAATTTGAAAACTTTGCTGAGTTTTGAGCTTTTTTTGCCCGTTTATTGTCGAGTAAAATGATTAATTTCAATAGATTTCTTCAGAGTCGACTTTGACCGATTGATAAGAAGATCCGACCTCGCCTCCGAATAAGGGTTTTCCGACTCCTACTTTATATACGCGGTTCTGAATAAATGAACACGAGCGTCCACTTGAGAGTTGGTTGTGAAAACGATGAATAATGACCGAGAACTCAGTTGGTTGCGATGGAGAGTTTTCTGAATGCGGTCCCTGAGGAACCCTCAAGTTAACCGCCTCAGAACGGGCAGCGCATTCTATTTTATTCATTAAATACGTTTTATTTATTAAAAATACGAAGAAAACGAGGAGGCTGCCGATCGCCATTTGCTTTGCAGACCCCCGAGAGGTAGTCGGGAGGATGTTTGCGGTGAAGATATAAGACATTCATGAGGGAGCATTTCAGGCTATGCGAGGGCTCACCGTAAATTCAGGTTTGTCAAGGGTAATTTCCTTTTTAGCGAATTGCCGGAAAAAAGTCTACCGGGCGGGAGAGCTGTACTGCACATGTCTCGTGAAAAAAAACCTTTCATGCAGCATGAGTTGATGAGCGAATTTTCAAATCAATCTTTGAAGTTACGATTAACAAAATCGAAATGTTAGTATATACGAGAGTAGTCGTGCCTTTTGGACGAGGCACATAGCACAAATCATTAATATTTTACAATCCATTAGTTGAAATACAACCTATGCTTTATTCATTCCTATATGGCTAAACACAATATACACTGTTTAAAACACTCGCCGGCCCCAAGCTTATCAGCCAGGTAAATATGAGTCTCTTGTAGGCAGAACGGGTTGTATTGCCTGGGATCTTGAGATGAGTAACACTTCTCCCTTGCCGTGTGAAGGAAGAACGACTCAACTCAAAATTTTCGAAATCCTAGAAATCAGCTTCGAAGTTTTTCTGGAAAACTCGCCATAAATTCATTCCAGATCACTCCTGTGACCCCATTTTTTTTCAGACCTCATAATATGATATTATGTTGTTCAACACAATCGACTGGTACAATAATTGTACCAGGAATAAATTTTTACAATTTTACAATAATTGTAAAGAGGAATAATTATTATTCCTCTTTACACACGTAGGACACACGTCTTTACACACGTAGGACACACGTTTATTCCTCTTTACACACGTACAAATTATTCCTACCTTCAATCGATTCGTGTCATTTGAGTCAAATATCGACAACCATGTCGTCAGATTCGACGAGTTGATGGAAGTTATACTTCAGAACATTATTAATTTAAAACAAATGATTTATAATTCCATATGTTTAACGTTTTTGGATTTGAAATAAATTGACAATTTTATTATTGTGCTTAACGAGAAAAGACGAGTTTACTTTTATAACAAATATTTAAAGAGAAAGAATAGAATGAAGAGAATGAGTAAAGAATGAGCTGGAATTGAATGAGAAATAGGAAGTAGAGTTGAGTGAGTTGAAGTTTAGGAAGTTTAGAGAAGGAAAGAGAATTTTGTCGACGACAAAACTGGTAGCAGATCGAGACCACGGAAATGAATCCAGAAATAGAACTTATTAAAGAAGAGATTGGAGAAATGTTAGAGGGAATACGGAGTGACGTAGAAGATGAGAAGATGGACGAAGAAAATGCGAAGGTGACTGTAAGAATGCTGAAGGTACAAGTAGATGGGATCCAAGAAGTAAGGAGTAGATTAAGTAATTCGAAAAAGAAGGATGTAGATACCATGTTTGTTGAATTGAGAAGACTGGAAACGTTGGCAAAAAATCAAATAATCATAATAGAAGAGTCTTACATGAAAGGTTTAAAAAGAGGGATAGAACCAAACAAAGTTCCATTTGAGGACAAGAATGGAAACAGATGGTACTCTGATAGAATCGCGATTAGGGAAACGATAGCTGTGCAATCTTACAAAATTAAGGAAGATGAATTGAAGAAGGGTGTAATTGAAAAATCCCAAAACCCGTTCCAATGCAATCAAAATTCTATAATCCATTACTTACCACATTATGCAGTAGTAACACCAGACAAAAGTACTAAAGTAAGAATCGAATTTAATGGATCTGCGAAAGAAAAGAATGGGGGGAAGAGTTGGAGTGACTGCATGTATGAAGGAAGAATGAAATTCGTGGTTAGATCGGTTATTGGAAGAGCTTTTCTCCGAATCGTTCCACACAACCACGATGGAAACGTTACTAGATTTCTATGTATTACTAAGTTTCGATATTCACCAACAGAAGAGAATCTGGCTGATCTAGCTATTAAAGGAAAATGTAGTCATAAATCCAAGAATTTTATTGTGAAAATAGTGGGGTGGAGGGCCGTACCAGTTACCCGACATGCCTCCATCACCAGTAGCAAAGAAACAAAGAAAATTTGGAAGAAACGAAGACGAAGAAATTTGATGAAACAAAGAAATTTTGAAGTTTCAGAAGAAGTGGAAGAGAGGCAATCACCCGCAGGTCCGAGTTCCCTGGCACTTCCCAGGCCCGAGTGTCGTCTGATTCGACGAGTTGATGGAAGTTATACTTCAAAACATTATTAATTTAAAACAAATGATTTATAATTCCATGTGTTTAACGTTTTTGGATTCGAAATAAATTGACAATTTTATTATTGTGCTTAACGAGAAAAGACGAGTTTTTTTTTATAACAAATATTTAAAGAGAAAGAAAAGAATGAAGATAATGAGTAACGAATGAGCTGGAATGGAATGAGAATTAGGAAGTAGAGTTGGAAGAGAGTTGAGTGAGTTGTAAGAGTTTAGGAAGTTGGTACAGGCAAAGAAGAAAAGAGAATTTTGTCGACGACAAACCATGCGAGACGCCTCAACCCGATCTTGAAGCCAACATTGTGGAGGAAAAACAACTCAACGGCGTTTTCAGCGAGTTGAGGCTTTTTTTCTCCTCAAATAAATAGCAAATCTAGCTAGTTAGGGTGTTTTAATCTAGGAGTTTAGATGTTTTTCCTAAAAAGCATGGAGTTGAGACGTTTTGACATGGATATGTCTTAGTTCTGGGGGTCATTCCAAAATTTTCGACACACAAAACAATGCAACTTTTTTTTCTGATACTGTTGAACGCAGGAAGCTGAAATTTGAGAGGCATGGTCAAACGATACGTACTTCTATACACCATCAAAGTTGATGATCACTGATCAGCTGAGTGAGCTCCAAGGCCATTTCCTCTCCTGTAGAACGCAGGAACCTGAAATTTGAGAGGGCGGGTCAATGGAGAATGCTGAAGGCGCCTGAGTGGTCATTGATCAGCTGAGTGAGCTCATCATTTAAATTGCCAGCATAAGACATATCCAAGTACAGATGTATCTGCATGCAGTGAAGATACTCGTTTTCAGATTTTTCTAAAGGGGACAACAATGTTATATTTTGCTTAAAATTAGTCAATTTTCTAATTACACCCCTGACGATTTCAACCCCTTCCGGGGTAAATTTCGAAATTTTGACTCGTTCATCGGAATGGTTGGGGGGGGATTAGAGGGATACGTGAAAACCCCATTTTCGAGTTGAGTCGTTCTTCCTTCACACTCATTGAGTTACTCATCTCATCAGTTACTCGCATGCCAACTGTTGGCATTGCGTTGTGCACTAAGTATCAAGTACTGAGAGCTTCTTGATGTGAGGGCTGAATTTATCCGATTTACAGCATTCTGAAGTAGTTGAAAGCGGGGGGGGGGGGGGGTTGTTTTTGTGAAAACAATGCTTTCGCTACCTTGTTAGACTCGGAAGCAAAATTCGTTTGGGACTATCTTTAGGCTATCTCACACTATCTTTGCAAATTGTATGTCAGTCTGTCGTCGAATCACACGGGCAAGGTTCATCTTACAGAGCCCATCTCTGTTAATTTCATTCTAACTACAAACATAGCGACAGACAGAAACACCTCTAATTATATTCAGAAGCACTTAAAATGCAAAATAAAATATCGAAATTCCGAGTAATATTTCCCGTCCTCATCCACGAGTATACGACCTCCGTTAGTAAGTAAGCAATAATGTTGATCAAACTTGGCTTTTCGCGATACTGCGATAACAAAAACACAGGAAAATAAAAGAAACAAAATCGTATTATTCCTATTTCCAGAGAAGAAACATGTTATTCCCGTTTCATGAGAGTTTATTTCGCTGTAAATCGACGTGAAAAGTGCCTTATATTATCAGAGAAGCAAAATATTATGTGTGGGACGAAGGGAAGTTGGTTGAGTAGAAAACCAGCGGAGTTATATGGACACCGCTCAAATAATGAATAATTCAACTCTGTCAACTTCATACGCTCACTTAGGTTTTCTCTCTGGGAGGGGGGGGGGGTATAAAAGAGGAAAAAACACACGATATCTTTTCTATTGTTCTTTTTCTGAGTTTCACAACTTCAAAATCTGTCTGGGAGATGAGTGTGCCTGGTGGGTGGGCAGTGTAGCCTCATCGCGTCACTTTGCTTCATACAGGGTTACGATGTCCGAACTGTAGCAGGTGTTTGTGCAACACGAAAGATCCGCTTGACCCATCTCCTATTCTCGTGTAAAAGAGAAGTTGAAAAAATTGTGTTTTTTTAATTTATTATTTTCAATAATGATCCTTTGGAATCGACCAAGAAAAAATAATGTTACCCCTCCCGAAAGTGTTGGTTACGTACCAAGGTACGTAGAATCCGAAAATGGAATAAAACATTTTCCGTCCTTCCCTTAGTTACTATTGACTGATTTTGATGAAATTTGGTATATGGGCTCCATTTGGGGTATAGTTGTGCCCCGAAGCTTTTGGTTGATGTCAGTCACTTCAACTTTCTTAGGGGTGAAAATTAAGGGTTGAAATTTTCAAGAGTGCCCTAGCTCGAAAACTCTCAAAACAAAATTATTGTTTTTTTCTCCAATTTGAAATATTATTAAATTTTTGAATTTTTAGAGATCACCAGGAGTTTACAAATTATATTCTACCTTTCACAAATTCAATTCAACTTTTCACAAATTCAATTCATCTCTCCACCAATTCAACTCATCCCAACCCTTCAACTGATCTCATGAAAAGAAAACGCTTCAAATTATTACACAATGGTTTATTATTTTTATATAGATCACTCGTCTGCAAAGCAACCAACCATCAAACATGAAGAAAAACATTGATCGCATTTCGGTCGGCTAACACTTGAAAGGCGATTAGGCCACTTTCGCGATTCACACTCGTGTTTCTGATTTATCGTACGTCCAAACTTTAAATTCTCGTAGTGAGCGAACGGTTTGACCTACAGAGCTCCGCGTGGTCTCAAAAAATTCTAAAAATTCTACAGAATCTTAAATTGAAGGAAAAACAATACCTTTATATCAAAATTTTTGAGTTTGAGCGTTTTCAAAATTTCAAAATTCATTTTGGAACCCTTAGAAGTGACCTACATCAACCAAAATCTTCGGGGCACAACTAGGCACCAAATGGAGCCTACCTACCAAATTTCATCAAAATTGGTCAATGCTAAGGGGCAAAAGTGCCGCGTACGGCGTACGGCGGACGGCGGACGGACGGCCAAATTTTTATTCGATTTTTGGATTCTACGTACCTTGAAACGTGAACCATCAAATTTTGAGGGGGTGTTAAAATTTTTTTTTTCTTGGTCGATTCCAAAGGTTCATTATTGAAAATAATAAACCAAAAACGCTGCAAATCATTGCTCAAAGGTTTATTATTTTCTGTATAGATCACCCTTCTGTATAGATCACTGGTTCTCCATCAATAGCACCTACCACCATCTGTATTCTCCCTTGACCTTCCCTCTCAAATTTCAGCTTCCTGCGTTCAATAGGATTGAAGATGACTCAGCTGATCAGTAATCTGAAGAGTGAAGAAGATCTCCTCGAATGGTGGAGACGCCTGGAAGAGCACTTCCGTTCAATAGGATTGAAAATGGCTTCGGAGCTCACTCAGCTGATCTGTGATCTGAAGAGTGAAGATCTCCTCGAATGCTGGAGACGCCTGGAAGAGCACTTCCATTCAATAGGATTGAAAATGGCTTCGGAGCTCACTCAGCTGATCAGTGATCTGAAGAGTGAAGAAGATCTTCTCGAATGCTGGAGACGCCTGGAAGAGCACTGATCAGCTGAGTGAGCTCTGAAGCCATTTTCAATCCTATTGAACGCAGGGAGCTGAAATTTGAGAGGGAGAATACAGATAGTGGTAGGTGCTATTAATGGAGAACCAGTGATCTATACAGAAGGGTGATCTATGCAGAAAATAATAAACCTTTGAGCAATGATTTGCAGCGTTTTTTTACCTACCAACTTTTTTTACCTACCAGCTAGGTACTACCTACCACACCATACTGGCTTCACACCTTCACAATCAAGTTTATTAGAAAGAACTACACGCTTCACACTCGATTCGAAAAAGAGAAAGCTTCATATGGAAATTTGATTACTGGTTACGCAGAAGGCAAAACTGAATACAAATCGAAGAAATGAACAGCGATCGCATTTTAGTCAGATAAAATTTGAACGGCGGTAAGACCTCTTCTGCGATTCACACTCATGATTCTGTTTTATCGAAGGAAAACCTTCAAGTACTCGTAGGGACCGAACGGTTTGTCCTACAGAGCTCCGGGTGGTCTCAAAAATTTTTAAAAATTCAATACTATTTAAAATTGGTGAAAAAACGATACCTTTATTTCGAGAGTTTTCGAGCTAGTCACTCTTGAAAATTTCAACCCTTAATTTTCACCCCTTAGATGTGACCTACATCAACCAAAAGCTTCGCGGCACAACTAGACCCCAAATGGAGCCCATATACCAAATTTGAACCAAATCGGTCCAGTGTTGCTAAGAAAAGTGCCGCGTACGGCGTACGGACGGAAATTTTTTTATTCGATTTTCGTATTCTACGTACCTTGAAACGTAAAACATCAAATTTTGAGGGGGGTTAAAATTTTTTTTTTCTTGCTCGATTCCAAAGGCTTATTATTGAAAATAATAAACCAAAAATTGCTGAGACATTTTGTTGTTGTAAATTGGTAGTAGAATCGAACCCTGCCCGGTGGTGCTCCCGAAAGCGTGACACCCTGCATAAAGAAACAATAATAGACCTTTCTGTAATAATTTGCTGCGTTTTTGGTTTATTATTTCCAATATTGGTTTATTATTTCCAATAATAAGCCTATGTGATCGTATCGCAAAAAAATTTTATAACCCCCCCTCAAACTTTGTCACTTTACGTTTCAAGATGCGTAGAATCCAAATTTGCAATGTCCGTCCGCCGTCCGCCGTTCGCCGTCCGGGCCATAAAAGGCCTTAGAATCGGTCTAAAAAACCCGTTCTTTCGCACATAGACTCCATTTGGGGTCTAGTTGGTCCTAACGTCGAACTATTCCGATCGCTTAATTCGTATAGAAGTTATGGGCAAATAACCGGCCAAAAAAGAGGTTTTTGCTTAAATATGCGTGGGGTGACATTTTCAAAGTATTTTTCTTCATGTTGGATGGTTGGTGGCTTTATAGACGATTATATAGAAAAATAATAAACCATAAAAATAATAAACGTACGACAAATCAGAAACACGAGTGTGAATCGCAAAAGAGGCCTAATCTCCGTTCAAATTAAAGCTGACCGAAATGCCATCGATGTTTTTCTTCATGGTGGATGGTTGGTGGTTTTATAGACGATTATATAGAAAAATAATAAACCATTGTGTAATAATTTGCAGCGTTTTTAATTTAACTAGGGCTTGCTTCTGGATCTTGTTCAAATTCAGTTCCAGGACGGCTAGACGAGTGACGAAAATCTCCTCGACTCCCAGTTTGAATTTCTATCAGCAATAGTTGAATTTCTTCTGCAATCAGTTGCCTGATTTGGGCAAGACGTCATAAATCAGCGAAATTTTCGCAATAAATCCCAGCAATCATCATCGTGTAGTTTCAACGTGAAAAATACGACCAATTCTGTCCTCCCCCCGTAAAAAAAACCTAACAAGCGGGAAACATTTTTCGCTCGCAGATGAAATGTGAAGCTCGCTGCTTGTTTCGCATTGTTCGTCTGCTCCTCGTTACCCCCGTAATTTCCCGCCTCTCGAGGAGGCGGAAACGACGCTAATTTCGCAACTCGCGGAAATCGCTCTTTCATTGTTGACGCCTCCGCGAGAGGAGGCTCCCGCTACTCGAGCGCTTCGTCACCGGTTGTCGCAGTTCGTCTTCCTCCGCCGCTGATTCCTCCGTCTTTTCGGATGAAACGTCTGAAAACGCGAAGCAATCACAGCGTAGGATTGGCGGCGCGTGATTGCTCCCTGATTAGGTGGAGGTTACGCGAACGGAGGAGCGAAGGCGTCGTGAATTTCAGACGGATTTATAAGCGTTCAAAATCACTTTTCACGGTTGCTAAGGAAACAACAACACTTTCAGCTGAACTTTGAACGGATTTCAGGTCAATTGCCGTTATTCAATTCAATTCAATAATAATTTTTTTCCAATAACACACAATAATAAGTAAACATGTAAAATTTAGGAAATTACCCATCCACTGTAAAGCAAACTGCTTTGCGTTGCGGATGGGGAGTGTCATTTTGATCGCACCTACAATTCATCATCGTATACTAGAAATTCACAATATTGAGTAATTATACAGGGTGTCACCCTTACGGGCGCACCACCGGGCAGGGTTCGATTTTACTACTAATTTGCAACAAAAAATGTCCTTTAGCAATTTTGTTTTAGAGGCTTCGTTTTCGACTTATTTCACATTTAAGATTTTTTTCGTGTTTTCGACCTTACATCACTAAAATGGCTATAACTCCCTTAATTGATGGAGTAAATTCAAATTTGATTATATCATTGGAAAGAGCGTCAAATTTCCTATCTCCCTGATGGGGTTTCAGAAAATTTCAAAAGAAACGAACGGGTGTAAAATAAACCAAAAGTAAAAAATTTGTAAAGTTTCGAAAATTTTCACTTTTTTCAAAGTTTGTTTTTCGAAACGTCGTGAACGGAAATTTCCATGCTGTAAGCCTTAAAGTTGCATGTGAATCCCAGCTTTCTAACGGTGTAGTCATTTTATTAAAAACGCCACTTATTCAGTTAGAAAATGACGTTTTTAGGGCAGAAAACGATCATTTTAGGGTGTAAATCGGCGTTTTTCACCAGAAATGCTTTCCAACTTAATAAATCATTTGACATGAAATTTTACGTACTTTTTGACGCTGAATCGAATGGTAACACTTTCCGATCTCCTCGACAAACAAATAGTACTTTTCAAGCCCTTTCTCGGTTGAACAGGGTACAACAACTGAATCCTCGACTCCCAACTTGTTATCTATTGAAAAGATAAAGCTTTCCGCAAATGATCGGGACGATATTTTCAAGACAGAGGGCAAAAATTAGGTAAGTCAACAAAGTTGAAGGAGTGCGAGTCATTAATAACCCAGACCACCCTTAATGACAATTTTGGATAAAAGGAACAACGAGATTGAACCCTTCGCCCAACGGAAAGGGCTTGAAAAGTACTATTAAATAGTACAAACAAATTTTGTTTGTCGAGGAGATCGGAAAGTGATTCAGCGTCAAAAAGTACGTAAAATTTCATTTCAAATGATTCATTAAGTTGGAAAGCATTTCTGGTGAAAAACGCCGATTTACACCCTTAAATGATCGTTTTCTGCCCTAAAAACGTCATTTTCTAACTGAATAAGTGGTGTTATAAAAAAAATGACTACACAGTTAGAAAGCTGGGATTTTCATGCAACTTTTAGGCCTACAGCATGGAAATTTCCGTTCACGACGTTTTCAGAAACAAACTTTAAAAAAGTGACAATTTTCGAAACTTTACCAATTTTTTACTTTTGGTTTATTTTGCACCCGTTCGTTTCATTTGAAATTTTCTGAAACCCCATCAGGGAGAAAGGAAATTTGACGCTCTTTCCAATGATATAATCAAATTTGAATTTACTCCATCAACTATGGGAGTTATAGCCATTTTAGTGATGTAAGGTCGAAAAAACGAAAAAAATCTTAAATGTGAAATAAGTCGAAAACGAAGACTCTAAAAAAAATTGCTAAGAGACATTTTTTGTTGCAAATTAGTAGAAGAATCGAAACCTACCCGGTGGTGCGCCCGTCAGGGTGACACCCTGTATACATATCTACATGTTTCATAAATTAATAATAATTTGTACAAATTTGGTATAATTAATCGTTATAGGACTGTTATGTTTTTATAAAGTATTTGTTAAGTTTTAAAGATTTTACACTTATATTTATGGTATACGTTTGTTATCGATATATTGCGCTACTTAACACTCACTATGGTACATGATATAAGAGGAACATTGGACATGACCAGTCTCTATCAGCCAAGTAAATATACACTTCTTGTATTTTTCTCTCGTATAGTTATAAGTACTATTGGGACATTTCTCAATACTATAGGGATTTTGTATGAAATCGTTCTCTTTGAGGATTCTAAATTTATTCGAGGAGCAGGAATTACAGCTTGTTCAGTCTCACCGAGTACGGGATATCTCTAGCTCAGTTAAACCATGCTTCATGTTTATGATAAAACATCAGTATGCATTTTATATGTAACTGGTCAAGAGAGAAGACCGGGAGTATGGAGAACAATGCTAATGTACTATATTTTCTATTCTTTCTGGCAATTATTTTCAGTATGGCTTTCTGCCTGACAATCAGAGGGTCGAGCACAGACCTGCACGCACCACCCCAAGCCAATATCCCAAACGACAAGATTGATTGTGCCAAAGCTTTGTAAATATTTAGTAGAGTATCCTGGTGCAGCGCGTTTCGAAGATTGTAAAAAATTGATGGGAATCTCCTCAATTTCTTAATTATATACTTTATATGTTCTTCCCACCTGTGATCCTCATCTATTACTATCCCCAAATATCTAAAAGACAAAACTCTATTCAAAATTGGACAATTACACGGACCAGTATAGCTACATGCATGCATCTTTAGTTTATGTTCCACATTCTCTTTGTCTCTTGTTTTGGATATTAGCATATATTTAGTTTTATTTACATTTACTAGTTTTATTTTTATTTTTACTAGTTTTATTTAGTTATTGAACAGTATGTTGCGATTCACACGCGTGTTTCTGATTTATCGTGTCCAACACTTAAGCCCACTTTCACCAAACATTCGAAACGAGTTTAAACCAAAAGCGGCGAGAGATAATCGACGTTTAGTAATAATCGTCTTTCACCATGGCGATTTACGAGTTTAAACTCATCTCGGTGGGTTCGAGTTTAAACGGTTAGGGATAGTCCCTAACCATCCCTAAACATCATCAAGGGAAGCGAACGGTTGGTCCTACAGAGCTCTGGGTGGTCTCATTCGATTTTAAAAATTCAATGCTGATCTAAAGTGTAGAAAACAGCACCTTTATATTGAAAGGTTTGGAGCTAAGGTGTTTTGAAAATGTCAGCCCTTATTTACTTAGTTGGCACATTCCTTAGTTCCCATGGACCGATTTTGATGAAATTTGGTATATGGGCTTCATTTGGGGTCTAGTTGTGCCGCCAAGCTATTGGTAGATGTCAGTCACTTCTAAGGGGTGAAATTTTCAAGAGTGCCCTTGCTCGAAAACTCTCGAATTGTTTTTCACCAATTTGAGATAGTATTGAATTTTTAGAAATTTTAGTGACCACCCGGAGCTCTATAGGACCAACTGTTCGCTCCCCACGAGTACTTAAGGGTCGGACTTACGATAAATCAGAAACCCGAGTGTGAATCGCAAAAGAGGTCTGATCCCCGTTCAAATTTTATCTGACTGTTCAAATTTTATGCGATTGCTGTTCGTTTCTTCGAGTTGATTTCAGTTTTGCTTCCTTAGCTACCAGTAATCAAATTTCCCATTTAAACCTCACTATTTTTCGAACCGAGTGTGAAGCGTTAATTTCTTCCAAATAAACTTTATCGTGAAGGTATTTACGTAGCAGGAAGGTAGTAAGTACCTATGATTGTCTATGTCCAAGTTGTCAATGGCAGCTTGGACATGGAGCAGACTTGGGGGGCTAAGATAAGGAAATACACAAATGATTTACGGCATTTCTAATTCGATGCACCTGATCAATAGTAGAATGGTTTCCCAGAGAACCGAACTTTTGAGATGAGATTAGATAGCGCTATTTTTCGACCGACGTCATTCGCTCAAACTAACATTGCTGTGGTTAGAACAATAGCCTCAATTTCTTCGTAAATTAAATAAAAACAATACACAAAATTGTTTATTGTTAATTCACTCAAACAGTCATGAAGATGTCGAAGGTTTAAAGTATTTAATAACACTCTCTGCAGACGAATTCCGTCCTCCTTCATCCCACGTTCATTTTCGACATGAATAAAATGTATTTCAACTCTTCTCTGGTTTCACATTTTGCTCATTTAATTGCATTCCGCTTCTCGTCACTCCGAGTTTCCTAATTAAACAAAACTCGAATTTCAGGCGGATGATAATTTAACCAAAATAACTTCTCCATTAATAATAACGTGCTCCACGGTCAGGAATCCACAATTTTCTTTCGCCACTATTGCATTTTGACTGCAAGTCAAAGTGAAACATCACCAAAATTTCTGATCCTGAGGGAGCAGGAATATCTTTAAAGTTTCAATTAATAATAACTAAACCCACAATTTTACAAACTTCTTAAAATATCTGCTGAATTTATTTCTCCAACATACCATTTCTCAATATTATTCGGTTCGCCGCAAACTCTGAATCTCAACAACTTTTTGAGTTAAAAAGTGAAAAATGCAGATAAACGTGAACTTATTTCGAAGAAACGGAAGATCGCATTCAACCAGCTAAAATTTGAACGAATAAAAGGCCTTTTTTTTTCTTAAGTGAACAGCATTTCCCGATTCTCATTTGTATTTGCGACATTTCCCATTTTTTTACACTAAGACCTCATGAAGAGCGAACGGTTGGTCCTACCGAGCTCTGGATAGCCTCATTCGATTCTAAAAATGCAATTAATTTATATCGAACAA
>CM019171.2:40749366-40977375 GCA_009739505.2 Apolygus lucorum | reverse complement strand
TTCGACGGTTAGGTCATCATCAGTAACAAACAATAACTGAAGGTACATCACAAAGAGCATAGCTTATATAGTCACAAGTGAAAGGGAGCTTGAATCCCATTGATCGAGAAAGTGAAAGTCATACCCAATCAGATAAGTGAAAGGAGAATCCTATTGGCTCAGAGAAATGAAGGGACCTGGGAGGATCATCAAATGCCAATCAAGGCAGACTGAATTCATGTTGTGGGAACTATCCGGCTCTTGAGACATCGATTGCGACGAACAAAAAACCTACTAGTATAATAGCTGGAGAAGCCAAGACGGAGGCTGGGAAGAGGGGTAAGGCAGTAAAATTCACGATTGGTGGATTGTCTACCTGAACACCACCGAGGGAAGACATGTCAACGCAGGAGGATAGCAAGGACGTAAGACAATTTCTTAAAAAAGAAGGGAGTAGTGTTATGGATTTGAGAAGTGTTGCATGTGACTGCTACTTGGCGATGGTTTTGGATAGCATAAATAATAAAAAATAGTTCCAGTTTTGATGTCATGGGTGTTGTTTCTCTCCTGAATGTAGAACTTTAACAATACTGTATGCACAGGGTATGGTTTGAAGATTTTAACAGTTCATGTTCATTGTTCATGTTCTTCACGTCTCCACGAACTCATAGAGCACTCACTCGGCTGTTGCATTTTCATTGCATAAGAATTGTATATATATTCACAAATATTTTGAGAAATCTCGTTCTCTCTTTGGAACTCTTACTCCTCCGTTCAACATTTAATCTTCTCCAAATCTATACCTACTTGCTATACCACTCGGCGTGGTTAGAGTCCAAATGGCTAGGAACTTACCCAAAACATACAGGCAGGCAGCAAGGCTCTTCCATTCACTGGAACACCTACTCCTCCTCCCTTTAACAACTTTTCCACTCCAAATCGGTACCTACCCACCAAACTACTCGGAGAGATGAGAGGCTAGGTGGTAGGAAACTTCATCTCACTAGAACACCTACTCCTCCTCCCTTAAACAACTCTTCCACTCCAAATCGGTACCTACCAAACTACTCGGAGAGATGAGTGGCTAGGTAGGCTAGCTTGTACTCAGATACCTAGAGGCAGGAGAGCTCTTCCTCTCACTAGAACACCTACTCCCCTTCCTTCAACATCCCTGCCACTCCAAATCTGTACCTACCCACCAAACTACTCGGAGGGATGAGAGGCTAGGTAGCTAGCTAGTACTCTTGACACCTAGAGGCAGCAAAGCTCTTCCTCTCACAAGTTGAACTACTCCTCCTCTTCAACATCCCTGCCACTCCAAATCTGTACCTACCCACCAAACTACTCGGAGGGATGAGAGGCTAGGTGGTAGGAAACCATCTCACTAGAACACCTACTCCTCCTCCCTTAAACAACTCTTCCACTCCAAATCGGTACCTACCAAACTACTCGGAGAGATGAGTGGCTAGGTAGCTAGCTAGTACTCTTGACACCTAGAGGCAGCAGAGCTCTTCCTCTCACCAGTTGAACTACTCCTCCTCTTCAACATCCCTGGTACTCCAAATCTGTACCTACCCACCAAACTACTCGGAGAGATGAGAGGCTAGGTAGCTAGCTAGTACTCTTGACACCTAGAGGCAGCAGAGCTCTTCCTCTCACCAGTTGAACTACTCCTCCTCTTCAACATCCCTGCCACTCCAAATCTGTACCTACCCACCAAACTACTCGGAGGGATGAGAGGCTAGGTGGTAGGAAACCATCTCACTAGAACACCTACTCCTCCTCCCTTAAACAACTCTTCCACTCCAAATCGGTACCTACCAAACGGAGAGATGAGAGGCTAGGTAGCTAGCTAGTACTCTTGACACCTAGAGGCAGCAGAGCTCTTCCTCTCACCAGTTCAACTACTCCTCCTCTTCAACATCCCTGCCACTCCAAATCTGTACCTACCCACCAAACTACTCGGAGGGATGAGAGGCTAGGTGGTAGGAAACCATCTCACTAGAACACCTACACCTCCTCCCTAAAACAACTCTTCCAATCCAAATCGGTGCCTACCTACCTACCAAACTACTGGGAGAGATGAGGGGCTAGGTAGGCTAGCTTGTACTCTGATACCTAGAGGCAGCAGAGCTCTTCCTCTCACCAGTTGAACTACTCCTCCTCTTCAACATCCCTGGCACTCCAAATCTGTACCTACCCACCAAACTACTCGGAGAGATGAGAGGCTAGGTAGCTAGCTAGTACTCTCGACACCTAGAGGCAGCAAAGCTCTTCCTCTCACCAGTTGAACTACTCCTCGGAGAGATGAGAGGCTAGGTGGTAGGAAACTTCATCTCACTAGAACACCTACACCTCCTCCCTAAAACAACTCTTCCAATCCAAATCGGTGCCTACCTAATCGGAGGCTAGGTAGCTAGCTAGTACTCTTGACACCTAGAGGCAGCAGAGCTCTTCCTCTCACCAGTTCAACTACTCCTCTCTTCAACATCTCTGCCACTCCAAATCTGTACCTACCCACCAAACTACTCGGAGAGATGAGAGGCTAGGTAGCTAGCTAGCACTCTTGACACCTAGAGGCAGCAGAGCTCTTCCTCACCAGTTGAACTACTCCTCCTCTTCAACATCCCTGCCACTCCAAATCTGTACCTACCCACCAAACTACTCGGAGGGATGAGAGGCTAGGTAGCTAGCTAGTACTCTGATACCTAGAGGCAGCAGAGCTCTTCCTCTCACCAGTTCAACTACTCCTCTCTTCAACATCCCTGCCACTCCAAATCTGTACCTACCCACCAAACTACTCGGAGAGATGAGAGACTAGGTAGCTAGCAAGGGCTAGGTAGGCTAGCTAGTACTCTGATACCTAGAGGCAGCAGAGCTCTTCCTCTCACCAGTTCAACTACTCCTCTCTTCAACATCTCTGCCACTCCAAATCTGTACCTACCCACCAGACTACTCCGAGAGATGAGAGGCTAGATAGCTAGCAAGGGCTAGGTAGGCTAGCTAGTACTCTGATACCTAGAGGCAGCAGAGCTCTTCCTCTCACCAGTTCAACTACTCCTCTCTTCAACATCCCTGCCACTCCAAATCTGTACCTACCCACCAAACTACTCGGAGAGATGAGAGACTAGGTAGCTAGCAAGGGCTAGGTAGGCTAGCTAGTACTCTGATACCTAGAGGCAGCAGAGCTCTTCCTCTCACCAGTTGAACTGCTCCTCTCTTCAACATCCCTGCCACTCCAAATCTGTACCTACCCACCAGACTACTCCGAGAGATGAGAGGCTAGGTAGCTAGCAAGGGCTAGGTAGGCTAGCTAGTACTCTGATACCTAGAGGCAGCAGAGCTCTTCCTCTCACCAGTTCAACTACTCCTCTCTTCAACATCCCTGCCACTCCAAATCTGTACCTACCCACCAAACTACTCGGAGAGATGAGAGACTAGGTAGCTAGCAAGGGCTAGGTAGGCTAGCTAGTACTCTGATACCTAGAGGCAGCAGAGCTCTTCCTCTCACCAGTTCAACTACTCCTCTCTTCAACATCTCTGCCACTCCAAATCTGTACCTACCCACCAAACTACTCGGAGAGATGAGAGACTAGGTAGCTAGCAAGGGCTAGGTAGGCTAGCTAGTACTCTGATACCTAGAGGCAGCAGAGCTCTTCCTCTCACCAGTTGAACTACTCCTCCTCTTCAACATCCCTGCCACTCCAAATCTGTACCTACCCACCAAACTACTCGGAGAGATGAGAGGCTAGGTAGCTAGCTAGTACTCTTGACACCTAGAGGCAGCAGAGCTCTTCCTCTCACCAGTTCAACTGCTCCTCTCTTCAACATCCCGCCACTTCAAATAATTGATCAAAAAGATCATTAACATCTGAGTTCATACAAGAGCTCAACTGTTGGAAAAGGTACTACAGAGACGTTTTTTTTTTTTTTTCAAAAAAAAAACTGTGCAAATTATTGCACAAAGGTTGATTATTTTTGAATATAGATCACTAGTCTGCAAAGAACACGGCTTTGCCATTGTCACCACCAACCAACATGAAGAAAAACAAAGATCGCATTTCGGTCAGCTTTAATTTGAACGGAGATTAAGCCTCTTCTGCGATTCACACTCGTGATTCTGATGTATCGTAAGTCCAACCATTAAGTTCTCGTAGGGGGTGAACGGTTTGTCCTACAGGGCTCCGCGTGGTCTCTAAAAATTCTATACTATCTTAAATTGATGGAAAAACAATACCTTTATACCAATTTTTTTTTAATTTAGGGCGTTTTCAAAATTTCAACTCTTAGAACTGACCTACTCCAACTAAAAGCTTAGGGGCACAACTAGACCCCAAATGGAGCCCACATACCAGATTTCAGCAAAATCGGTCAATGCTAACTGAGGAAAGTGCCGCGGACGGATGGCCAACCAAATTTTTATTCGATTTTTCGATTCTACGTACCTTACAAACAACCAACATATTTTGAGGCGGGGGGGGGTTAAACAATTTTTTCTTGGTCGATTCTGAAGGTTCATTGTTGAAAATAATAAACATATAGTGGTAGCCATTACGTTGTAGTACAGCTGGGTGAGGGGAGGATAAAGAAGGCTGGTCCTAGTTTTCTATCCCTATTTTATATATTAACTAAAGTTTCCCAGTTTGAAAAAGGTTAAGTCTTCACACTGGCTAATTTAAATAATAACCCTTTTCTAAGCTTTTTCAATCAAGTGCCTAATAACAATTCCCAAGCAGGGAGATCTGGTGACCACTTGCACCATATAAGAATGGATACAGCTTCTACATGCAAAAAATGTGCAAGGAAAATAATAAATATCTTGGAATGAAGAATAAAGCAAACAGGAGAAGAATCTCAAATTTACCATCCCTAAGCAGCAAGTTCGCCAGCCCCTACCACAACTGGAAATCTAGCCAAATGATTTTTACCAGGTATAACCAAGGGAAATGTGAACCCCCATCCACTAGACAGTTAAGCTCCTGATGATGCCACCAGGCGAAAGTACTTGAGTAAAACTATAAAACGAGGACCAGCCTTCTTTATCCTCCCCTCACACAGCTGTACTACAAAATAATAAACGAAAATACAACAATTTGGAGATTCACAATCGTGTTAAATACTAAGAAAATCGGGTAGTTGTTAACATGAGAACGCATCGTCAGCCATCCCAGTTTTTTGAAAGCCCTTGTCACTGAAAAGTGGACGGCAATAAGCAGGAAGGAACCAACTACAAAAACACAGTTTTTCGCGACACTTTTTTTGCCACGAAAATGCAACGCGATAACCAGTAGGTAAACATAATCATAGCTACATATTGGTAGCTATGAAGCAAGGTTCTCTAAAATACCGATATTACGTGCATTCGGAGTTTTTTTCAGAAAAAAATTCTGTTTATTCATTGAAAAAAGATTCATAAAATCTCTTGTGTGTATTTTATTTCATCATTTTAATTTTCAAATTACAACTACAACAACGCACATATTCATGATCTATTGTTTTTCCCTCTTAGGGAGAATTTTCTTGTTCGTAGGTGAAAACCGACTGAGTAACATTTCCCAAGTCAAGCTTCCTCCGAACATTTCGACTATACGTGGTTGGTTTCTTTCTGAGATTTCGGAGAACGCTGTAACCAAATTTGAGTGATGAACCAACTCAGTTGGTTCCATTCTGAGGAATTCCAAACGACTATGCAAATTCAACCTTTAGTTGTTTGCAATCCAGCATTCATCATTCTTCTCGTTGAAAGCGATACCTTACATGACCTCACCCTCACAAATCTTCCAACATGATATGTATGCAGGGTGTCCCATGTTAAGACCGAAAAACTTCAGCAGTCAATTCTACAACTAATTTAAGAGAGAAAATGTCTCTTAGCAATTTTGTTTCAACTCCCAAGTATTTCTTATTTTAAGATTTTTTCGTGCGTTCAACTAAAATTAGATGTCACTAAAATCACCATAACTACCTTTAGCCCAGTTTCCCAAAATTTGGTTTTCGAGTGGTAAAATATTCCAAAATTGAACAAATTACAAATTGTTTGTGCCTTTTGAACGCTTTGATAGATGCTCTGCAACTGTTAGGGAGGGGTTTCGGTTAACATTGATGCTGCAATGATAGAACACATTCAAAGTGGGGGTTTCATGGTTTATAGAAATTTTGGAAAAAATCGATGTTTTTTGACTGTCAATTGTGACAGTTGTACAATTCTCAATTTGAAGTTTGACCAGTTCATTCTACGCAGAATTTAATGATCTTTCATTATGTATATGGTCAATATTTCGCTAGGATGCGTTGTTCAGCCGTAAAAGGAGAAAAACTGTAAAAAAGTCCGAAAATTTCGTGGTTTTTAGCCCACCAAAAGTTTTCCCAGGGGCTTACGAGGTCGAGAACTTGGTTTCTCCATATTCACACAATATCAAACGATCCTAGAAAAAAAATCTCTTGTTCCATTTTTTCGCAAGCTCGACCCCTCTACAGGGTGTAAGCCTAACTGGTCTGCCATACGGTACCAGTCGATTCTACAACTAATTTGCAACAAAAAATGTCCCTTAGCGATTTTTGTTTAAACCCTTCGTTTTCGAGTTATTTTAACTTTAAACATTTTTTTCGTGATTTTGACCTTATGTCATTAAATTGGTCATAACTCCGTTAATTAGCTGTGTAAATTACAATTTGAGCATACCGTTGGAAAGAGCATTACATTTTCTATCGGATAGATGCCTTAACTTTTTCTTGAGTCGAGGTTTGAGACATTGAAACGTCCTCTAAAAAGAGAATTTTACGTAATTTTGGAAACCTCGCATTTTTTCAATCTTAAATTGAACTGCGAGAACCCATACTTTTTCAAGATGCAAGAACAGTGAAACTGCGCCAGAATTTCAGCTTTCCAACGGTATAATCAAAACATATTCTACAACCGAATTTAGGGGAGAAATTTGTGTTTGAACGCGGAAAAACGTGCATTTTTTCAACGAATTCAGCGCTCTGGCCTCCTGTTTCCGGAGGCCTCGCGGTCTACTGCGGCGTCGACCCACCCACTGCTATCGTCCGACCCCTCAAATCAACTAGGCGGAGCGCCGATTTCGTTGAAAAAATGCAAGTTTTTCCGCGTTCAAACCCGATTTTCTCCCCTAAATACGGTTGTAGAATATGTTTTGATTATACCATTGGAAAGCTGAGATTCTGGCGCAGTTTTCACTGTTCTTGCATCTTGAAAAAGTATGGGTTCTCGTAGTTCAATTTGAGATTGAAAGAATTCGAGGTTCCCAAAATTACGTAAAATTCTCTTTTTAGAGGACGTTTTCATGTCTCAAACCTTGACTCAAAAAAAAGTTAAGGCATCTATCTGATGGAAAATTTATTGCTCTTTCCAACGGTATGCTCAAATTGTAATTTACACAGCTAATTAACGGAGTTATGACCAATTTAATGACATGAGGTCAAAATCACGAAAAAAAAGTTTAATGTTAAAATAACTCGAAAACGAAGGGTTAAAAAAAATCGCAAAGCGACATTTTTTGTTGTAAATTAGTTGTAGAATCGACTGGTACCGTATGGCAGACCAGTTAGGCTTACACCCTGTATTTACTGGGCTACTTAATTTACCGTAAATATGATAAAATAAGGCCACCGTTGGAAAGGGCGTCAAATTTCCCATATTTCTGGTGCCAACAAAAAACTATTTTCGGGGTCCTGATGGGTGAAAAGTCAAGTCGTAGAGTAATTTTTGTCAAATTGGCAAAATTTTCAATTTTTACTTTTGTTGTTTAAGGTTTTTCTTCCCCATGGTTTTTCACTTACCTCATCACTGTAATATTCCTATAATGAACGTGGATTTTTTTCAACGAAATCGACTCTTTGACGGGAGGTATCCGAGGTCTGCTCCACCCAAGCACCGAACCCCCCCCCCCCCCCTCAACCGTCGATTAAGTTGGAAAAAATTCACGTTTTTCCGCATTCAAACACAAATTTCTCTCTTAAATTCGATTGTAAAATATTTTTTGTTTTTAACAGTTTTTGGTGATGAGGTACGTGAAAAACCATAGGGAAAAAAACGTTTAACAACGAAAATAAAAATAGAAAATATTGCCAATTTGACAAAAAATGCTGTATGACTTGATATCTCACCAATCAAGAAGAAGAAAATAGTTTTTGTTGGCACTACAAAGATGGGAAATTTGACGCCCTTTCCAGCCGTGTCCTCATTTTAACATGTTTACGGTAAATTAAGGTTGTTTTAGTGACATGAAGTCGAACAGACGAAAAAAATCTTAATGGAAAAAACGTCTGTCAAGTTGGGTGGGCAGTATAGCTTCCTCACTCATTGTAACATGGACGTATAGAATCAGTTGGCGAAAAAATTATGATTCAAAGAGTTCGCGCATGCGGAGCGGCTATTGCTTGACCAATTTGATTGAAACTTATAGGGTGTCCCTTAGAAGTTAGTCCCTAACTAACCTCCAAATTTGAGCAAAATCGGTTCATTAGAAACCGAGGTTCCAGGAAATTCACGTTTGCGCATGCGCACTCGCTCCTATTGGTCCGAAGGTGCTGAAATTGATAGGGGACCGTCTAGGACCTAACCCGCACAATCCCTGAAAATTTCATCAAAATCGGACCACAGGTTAGTATAGTTTTGCCCGGGACAAGGATTGACCACAGACAGACAGACAGTCACGGAACCAAAATTGTTCGGGAAGCTCTAAAACGCAAAAAGCAAGTGGAAATTTTGATTTTGGTGGACATTTTTTTTTTCACTTCTTTCACGAATACAAAGCTTCCCTACCTTCGGTAGTGAGGAAGCAAAACAAGGGGCTTAAAAAATTGCTAAGAGACAGTTTCTTGGTTAAATTAGTTGTAGTTTTCCCGGCCCTTTCCCCGATTTTTCCGGTCCTCAACATGGGACTCCCTGTATAATTGTACATCGATGCTACAAAAAACGTAATTTGAAGGGACTTACCTTACAACGATCAAGAAGACAAATAACGCACTACATCAAGACGCCCCTGTTATTATGAACCCTCAGTTACTGGTCTCCCTGATATCGGTTTCCGGTTCACCCGGATGCTGTCAAGGAAAGAACAATCCAGGAGAAAACGAATTGGACACTATCAACTGTTTGGTTCCTACTAAAAAACGCTGCAAATTATTACACAACGGTTTATTATTTTTCTATATTGATCACTCGTCTACAATGCCACCAACCATCCAACATGAAGAAAAACATCGATTGCATTTTGGTCAGCTAAAATGTGAACGGAGATTAGGCCTCTTTTGCGATTCACACTCGTGTTTCTGTTTTATCGTACGTCCAACCATTAATTTCTCGTAGGGGGCGAACGGTTTGTCCTACAGGGTTCCGCGTGGTCTCAAAAAATTCTGTAGAATCTTAAATTGAAGGAAAAACAATACCTTTATATCAAAATTTTTTTGAGTTAGGGCGTTTTCAAAATTTCAAAATTCATTTTTGAACCCTTAGAAGTGACCTACATCAACCAAAATCTTCGGGGCACAACTAGACCCCAAATTGAGCCTACATACCAAATTTCATCAAAATCGGTCAATGCTAAGTGGCAAAAGTGCCGCGTACGGCAGACGGACGGCCAAATTTTTATTCAATTTTGGTTTATTATTTTCAATAATGAACCTTTGGAATCGACCAAGAAAAAAAAAAATTTTAACACCCCTCAAAATTTGATGGTTTACGTTTCAAGGTACGTAGAATCCAAAAATCGAATAAAAATTTGGCCGTCCGTACGCGGCACTTTTGCCACTTAGCATTGACCGATTTTGATGAAATTTGGTATGTAGGCTCCATTTGGGGTCTAGTTGTGCCCCGAAGCTTTTGGTTGATGTAGGTCACTTCTAAGGGTTCCAAAATCAATTTTGAAATTTTGAAAACGCCCTAACTCAAAAAATTTTGATATAAAGGTATTGTTTTTCCTTCAATTTTGGATTCTATAGAATTTTTAGAATTTTTTGGGACCACCCGGAGCTCTGTAGGACAAACCGTTCGCTCACTACGAGAATTTAAAGTTTGGACGTACCATAAATCAGAAACACGAGTGTGAATC
Source organism: Apolygus lucorum (assembly GCA_009739505.2). Classification (NCBI taxonomy): domain Eukaryota; kingdom Metazoa; phylum Arthropoda; class Insecta; order Hemiptera; family Miridae; genus Apolygus; species Apolygus lucorum. The sequence goes on along the minus strand of CM019171.2, from coordinate 40,967,323 downwards.
GCAAAAGAGGCCTAATCTCCGTTCAAATGTTAGCTGACCGAATTGCAATCGATGTTTTTCTTCATGTTGGATGGTTGGTGGCTTTGCAGACGAGTGATCTATATAGAAAAATAAAACATAATAAACCATTGTGTAATAATTTGCAGCGTTTTTATTAAAGATTTGGATTCTACGTCAAATTTCTTGAAAAGTTCATACCCGAACCGATTTTTTTATAGCGCGCAACCTGGCTTTTAGAACGCTCCCAGTTTCGCAACTCCACAATTACACAAAAATTTGGTTTTGGAGAACCAAAAGAAAATTAGTTGTAGAATCTATTCCTGAAGTTATTCACCCATATAATACCCATACAGTCACACCCTGTATAAACTTCCCAGCTATGCGAAAATCCACTCGTTTAGCTCGCACAATTATTTAGGTACCTACTCAGAATTTTCATATTCTATCTACTTATTCTGGATACATTCCCGTATTATAATTGAAAAAAATCTTTCGTGGAGGATGAGAAACTTTGGGAAAACTTTTGAATGCGACCATTGTGTAATAATTTGCAGCGTTTTTTATTACATATTCGGATTCTACGTCAATTTTATTAAAAATTCATACCCGAATCGATTTGTTTTATTGCGCACAACCTGGCTTTTTGAACACTCCAAGTTGCGCAACTCCACAATTGCGCAAAAATTAGGTTTTAGAGAGCCCTAAGTGTGGCACATGTTTTTTCATAATTTTTTTATGCTGAATCACAGGGTGTCATCCGTTTTTCAATTTAACAGGAATTTTTCTAAATGGCGGCCAAAAATTCGGTTGTTATTAGTGAAAAAATCGCTCTTTTTTAAATCGTTATGAGTTTTTAGGCAATTTTATTCAGTTCAAGCATGATCGTGCTGCCAGTTTTTATTTTTAACTCCACCGCAGACGGCCCCAAGCCCGTGGTTCAAGAGGAGGTGAGAAAATAAAAAATAAACCTGATTTCGACCACAAAAATAATGTTTTCGTGAAAGAAATGTTAATTTTGCCTCTTGAAATCTTGGTCTTCCTCAAAACGGATGACACCCTGTGATTCAGCGTCAAAAATTGATGAAAAAACATGTGCCACACTAAGGGTTCTCCAAAACCTAATTTTTGCGCAATTGTGGAGTTGCGCAACTTAGAGCGTTCAAAAAGCCAGGTTGCGCGCAATAAAACAAATCGTTTCGGGCATGAATTTTGACGTAGAATCCGAATCTGTAATAATAAAGGGGGGTTCCATTTGAAAAAATGAAGTTAGCGTCAATTGCGCGCAACTTTTGACGTGATAACGTCTTATAAATTGGTTTACCGGGAGACACTTCAAGAAACTGCGTTACGCTCCGCTCACGGAGGGGGTGCAGCTCGGCGCTCCCTAAAGCGCCCCCCCCCCCCCCGCGCACCACCTCCCCGTGTCCACCCATTCCCCGGAGCTCACAAAAGCGGGAGCGCCCCGCCCCCCTTCCCTGGCACTCACTCCCCCCCCCCACCCATGGGAAATACCTACTACCTACGGGAAATACCTACTCTGTGCAACTTGACAAAGAATTTTATTTTTTCCTTCTTCCTACTATACGAATGAATATTAACATTAAAATTATTTTACCACTCAAAGTCGTTGTCACGTAAAACTTTCGCCCGTATACCGACTTTACAGGCAACAACACAGGGTTTTTTTTGCGCAAAAGTATTTTTCCTGAGATCCTCACAAAAAATCATGAAGAATTGCGTTGATCGGAATTTTTCACGCTGTATTTTGCAGAAATGAAGGGGGGTGTAATCTTTTCGTGAAACACCCTGTATATCGTAATCTTATACATATACAGGGTGTAACGGTTGAGGTCGTACAACCGGCCACGGTTCGATTCTACAACTAATTTGTGACTTTTTTTGTCTCTTGACTTTTTTTTCTTAACCCCCTTAAAATCGGACTTTTTCCACTTTTAAGATTTTTTTTCGTATTGTCGACCTTACGCCATTAAAACAGCCATACTCCCTTGTTTTTCAATCAAAATTCAAACGTAATTATACCGTTGGAAAGAGCGTTAAATTCTCTATCTCCATAGTGTTAAATAAAACTTTTTAAAGAAGACTAAAATGTTGAAAAAAAGGCACAAATAGTAAAATCTCGGAAATTTTTCGTTTTTTCAAACGTTTGTAACACTAACTGAAACTGCCGGTTAAGTTCACACTGTAACTCCAAAAGTTAGCACAAAATCTCAGCTTTCCAACGGTATGGTCATAAAATTGTTTACAGTAGACTGATGGTGTAAAATCCTCGTTCCAGTGCCAAAAACCGTGGATCTTCCAGTGTAAATCGACGTTTCGCGAAAATCAGCATTTTTACCCTAAAATGAGTTAGGCAGCCATCTTTTCGTACTTTGTCTCACTGAGTCAAATGATGAAACAAGACTTATCGATAAAGCAGTCACTGATATCTTGTCCAATTCACTTTTCCAAAATTGTCTTAATTTCTGTTAATTTGTATGCCAATTTTTTTTATCTAGATCGGCAAGTTAAACGTTACTACCGTTGACAATAAGGTCAAAGGTATGTTTTTAAACATTTTTTTGAACATTGAACATGTTTTTAAACAAGCAAGTAATCAAACCACCCTGTTCATAATAACACTAGGTTCCGAACATCAGATTAGTTATCTTATCAGTGATCAGTTCGTGACCTGCCTACACATCTAATTGTATCATGGCAACTTTTTCCAATCAAGAGTATGCCGATATGCTGCTGGTTTATGGTTTCAAAAACCAAAACGCCAGTGAAGCTGTACGGGAATACCAGCTGCGGTTCCCACAGAGGCGCGTAGCCTCCAAAAACGTGTTTTCAAGGGTACGTAACCGGCTGACTATGCTGTTCATGTTTTGTGTTCTGTGCGCGTCACTAGCAAAGGGGATTTATGTCATTTCGCTCACCGGATTTCAACTGTAAGTATTGAATCCTTCCTTCAATAATAATTGTGTCTTCCATCTATTTGAAAGGCTTATCCCATTCATACAGAAATTGAGATTGGTTTTGTTTGTTATTGATATCTTCCAGTTTTATGAACTGCTGCTGCTATTTTGTTTTATACAGGTTATTATGAACAGGGTGGTTTGATTACTTGCGATGATGGGAGGAGGATGGACATTAAAAACATACCTTTGACCTTATTGTCGACCATAGTAACGTTAGTAACTTGGCCGATCTAGGAAATTAACAGAAATTAAGACAATTTTCGAAAAGTGAATTGGACAGGATATCAGTGACAGCTTTTTCGATAAGTCTTGTGTCATCATTTGACTCAGTGAGACAAAGTACGAAAAGATGGCTGCCTAACTCATTTTAGGGTAAAAATGCTGATTTTCGCGAAACGTCGATTTACACAGGAAGATCCACGGTTTTTGGCACGGGAACGAGGATTTTACACCATTAGTCCACTGTAAACAATTTTATGACCATACCGTTGGAAAGCTGAGATTTTGGGCCAACTTTTGGATTTACAGTGTGAACTTAACCGGCAGTTTCAGTTAGTGTTACAAACGTTTGAAAAAACGAAAAATTTCCGAGATTTTCGAGATTCTACTATTTGTGCCCTTTTTTTCAACATTTTAGTCTTCTTTAAAAAGTTTTATTTAACACTATGGAGATAGAGAATTTAACGCTCTTTCCAACGGTATAATTACATTTGAATTTTGATTGAAAAACAAGGGAGTTATGACTGTTTTAATGGCGTAAGGTCGACAATACGAAAAAAATCTTAAAAGTGGAAAAAGTCCGATTTTAAGGGGGTTAAGAAAAAAAAGTCAAGAGACAAAAAAAGTCACAAATTAGTTGTAGAATCGAACCCTGGCCGGTTGTACGACCTTAACCGTTACACCCTGTATATATTTTTTTCAATTAATTTTTCTTTTTTAATAATTTGTTTTCCTGGTTGATCTTGCTGGTCAAATGAGGATGGGTCAACTCTAAGTGATCTTTCCAGTTCAAACCAAACTTGAAAAAACAAACCCTGATAGCTGAACGTTTGATATCTGGTTATTACTTAATTTTTTATACAGTTTTTTTCTTTACCCACATAGGGTATTTTTTATATTAATAATTTTTGTTCAGGAATATTTAATTATTTGATTTATATTGATTACACTTTTTATTTATATATCTCAATATTACTAGCTTGTTTAGTAATAAAAATTTTTATTCATTTTTGATTACCGAAAGGACCTTATTTATGGTTTTGTAATTTTGGCTGGAGTTTTTCTCAAGTTAGGAGGTTACGGTGTTATTCGTGTTTGCTTTTTTTTATTGTAGTTTTAATTACTTTTTGGTCTATTAGATTATTTGGTATTTTTTAGTAATTTTGGATTATTTTTGTTCAATAATGTAGAGGGTTTCCTCTACATCACAAGGAAAAAATTCGTCAAGGACGCATAGGAGGCAGACTGGAGGAAGGCGAAGGTTGCACATGAAACCCACATGTCCACCACCTTTTGAAAAAGTTCCTTCCAAAGTTTAAGCTCATCAACACAATATTTATATCAACCATGAATTCAGCAAGTACCCCAGTGAGGATTGTAAATGAGCGGACAAACAGCTATTTTTCAAAAGGAATTTTTTATTAGCTAATAAAATCATTACTAAGATATTGACATCAACACGCAAACAACCAGTACATAATGGTCACACTTCACAACTCAACCTAACTTATTTTTTTTAGAGTAATGCACACCAATTTATTCCATAAATTGACTTTTTAAAATTTCTTCTAATATAATATACATTTCACGTTCAGTGAGAAGAGAAAGAAAAAACAACTGATTTTATGTACAATAGAAGGAGATGTAGTTTTACAGATAACACTTGAGGTTTGTGTTATTTTGTCTTATTTTTTAGACTTCTTCCGTTTTTGGCTTTTTTGTTTTTCTTGTGTTTGCGTTTCTTTTCGGTCTCGGAGTCGCTAGAAGAGGAGGAAGAGTCCGAGTCGGTCGAAGAGTGCTTCTTCTTCTTCTTTTTCTTCTTGTGCTTCTTCTTCTTTTTCTTCTTGTGTTTCTTCACGCTGACGGACTCGTCCGAACTTCCGCTCGAATCAGCAGTGGATCCTTCGCCTTGAGCGATTTTGATCTTCTTGACGAGCCGTTCGGCGTCCAAACTGACGGACCTCTTCTTAGGGAGAACTCCTGGCGGGTCAACGGCGACGTTCTGACTGATAATCACGACCTCCAAGTCTTTACTGGGAGCCTCTTTCTTCCTATCAGCGTCACTCTTGTCAAAACTGGTCACGAAGCGATCGTCGTCGATGTGCTTCTTCTTCTCAATAAACATCTCATCTCTGTCATCCAATCGCTCTTTACGCTTTGAAGATACCTTTTCCGTTTTAACTTCTCTTCTTTCGAGCCTCTTCTTAATTACAGGAACTTTCTCGTCTACTTTAGCGCCAAGCCGATCCTTTGCAGAGATCCTCAATGGAATAGTGTCAGAGACTTTTCTTTCTGAGCTTATTTTAGCTCTATCAAAATCACCTTTGCTAGACAAAGCATACCGGTCTCGATTTTGATCCCTAGTAGATGACAAATGGCGCTCACGCTCTGGATCCCTTGAAGATGACAAATGGCGCTCTCTCTCAAGGTCTCTGGATGATGACAAATGACGATCTTTTTCTCTTTCTCTTTCGATCATCTTCAACCTGTACCTTTCTTCTCTTTCTCTTTCTTGTTCTCGCCTCTCCCGATATCTATCCCGGTCGTCTCTTCGTTCTCTGTCGTCACGCCTCTCGGGACGTTCTCTCCTGGGTGGAGAAATCTCTTTTTCCGGATGTACAGCTTTAGGAACGTCTTTCTCTTTCACCTTTTCGGGAGGTTCTACGGCGACTTTCTCCTCCTTAACTTTTTCTTCTTTGGTAACTTCTTTGGTCACAGGCTGAGCCTCTTTCACTGGAGGCTTCTCTTTCTCTTTGGACGACTTCTTCACCTCAGCCCTCCGCTCCGATTTTTTATCGTGAATAGGGTTGATGGATTTCTTGAAAATGGCGTTTTCTGCTCTCTTTATAACTTCAGAAGTCACTTGTTTACTCTCTGAACCGTTTTCTTGAGCTCGTTCTTCCGACTGGCTGAGAGGTTCGTCCTCTTTCTCCCACTTTGAAAGCTCAGGCACAGGAGCCAGGACGACATCTTTCTCCTTCACCAACTCCTTCTTCACTTCTTCACCAGGAGCTTTCGTGTACGTCTCCACAACAGCAATGTCAACAATGTCTGAATTAGTAGCCAAGTCTCCGTACAACGGATCCTCTCGAACTGCCACATCTTCTGACTGTTTACTCTCATCTTCGCCTTCTTCCACTGCAGGAATTGAGCTACTAACTTCGTGTTCAGAACCATCTTTTTTATCACCCTTCTCCTTAACTTTTTTCTTCTTCTTCTTTTTGTCTGAATCTTCTTTGGACTTTTTCTTCTTCTTTTCTTTGGATTTCTTCTCTTTCTCCGGAGACTTATTATTAACTAGAGTGACAGTTGTTTGAGGTGAGTCTCTCGCTTGAACGTACGTCAAATCACGTTCTCTGTCGTCATGGTGTACCATAGGCGGTTCTGATCTAGGAACGCCCAATATTGGCTCCACAGGCCGTACGGGTTCTCGCTTTTTAGTATGCCCATGCTTTTCAGGATGATAGAATTCCGACGTAGGAGGTGCATTTGATGTGGCTATGGAAGCCTGTCTTTCTCTCTCCCTCTCCTGCAGCTGCAACTCCCTGTCTCTGGTCTTCTCCCAGTCACTGGCTATACGGTCATAAGTTTCACGATCGTAATTCCGTCTGGGTGGAGCAACTGGGTCATCCAGGAGGCTAGGGATACGATCTCTCTTGAATGTACTCCTATCGCGGTCTTTCTCAAAGTCTCGTTCCCTCTCTCGAGGCCTGTCCAAATAACGTGATTCCCTAGAGTCTTTTGATTCGTAACGATCCGGCCCATGCCTGAAACAGAAAAATGAACAAAAATAAATTAATTCAAGATGAAGAGGTGCTCGAGAATGTCCACTTGAAGCATTTAGGATGCTGATGTGTCAAGGAATCCAGCCAGTTGATTCTAGCTAATATACACGTACAATATTAAGTTCGATGGTCCAGATGTAACGCCATCATCCCACATGACAGATACAATTAGATCAACTAGGTTGGTAGCGGCATGGAGATAACGGATGGAGAAGAACGAGGTGATCCATAGATTCTTACTCAATTTAACATATTTACAGATATGCCCACACCATGACTTCACCATGCAGCTCCAATTGTAACTAGCAAGTTTGCAACCACAACTCATCTTTTATCAACACCAAACAGACGTAGTGGAGTCTGCACCTGAAGCAACCCAACCAGCAGATTCCCTACGAAGCCACCAGGTATGTTCTCAGCATGCTGGAGTCTGCATGGATGATATAACAAGAGCATCCATGGTCACCCTATCCACCATTTCAAGGTATCACTTGTTTTGTGAAGTAAGAAACTGTAACTCCCATGCAACTACCGACCTATTTAATTTTATCAACTCGAGCACAAATTTGAAAGTTTGAACAGCTCTACTCCTTGAGAATTTTCCAGGTGAAAAGGACAAGCATTTGTAGAAATGGTGCATTCGTGGTTCTACTCCAGTTCTCCGAGTCCCCTTTATCAGAAATTGCTAAGACCAAGAAGTAACTGCAATCTATCTTCTTCCAAAAGGCCAATCAGACTGCTGGTTCATCTCAATAAACTTGCTCGAAATTCATGAAGCCACAACCAAATACTGTGTTTGGTTTATCCACGCAAACAATTCTTGGCAATGAAAGCAACTTCCACGGAAGTTAACCTGACACTACCTTGTTTAAAACCCTGTAGCACGACTTGTAACATCGGGAACCTACATAGACTTCCTTTTTTTAAAACATGGAACATGCTTTAGCCTAGGACTAACCTCCCAAAAAAGTTACGTGAGAGAGGTGACACAGAGAGAGGGAAAGGCGGGTCATGCAGGGGTTGGTCTCCACCCGTCCACCCCGTACACCGCTGAAAAGCGTGGCTAAAGCATGTTCCATGTTTTTTGAATTCTAGCCAAAGGCTCCAAGCAGTAATGCGAGGCCAGAGTTTTGCTGAAACTTGTAAGACCTGGTAATATTGGTAATAAATACATAATGTAAAATATTTTCACACCAAAGAAATACAACCGAATCCTAATACAAGGAAAGAAATAAGGGGTTTTCATTTGTGCCTACCCTGCTGTGAGAGGTTGAGACAAAATACGAGTATAAATAGAGGTGAAATGAAAACTACAACAGTTCATCCCCAGTGAAAAGAATCTTGAATAGCGCTAGGAGCTGGCAGATACGACCTGTCATGCATTTTCAGACATTTATTCTCTTCATCATGGTTAAACCTGTTCTTTAGTCTCAAATCAAATATAAGAAATAAGTGGAGAAATTTTGAAAATTAGGAGAACATATTCAAAGTGTACTTTTAGATTACGCCGCAAGTCCAGCACTATTTGAAGTTTCTTTCCTTTGAGAAGGCCCTATAAAAGGTTTCATCGAGGTCAAGTGCGACCGCTCATATGCCCTATCAGTCCCCTATTAAAGTGATCTAAATATCAACAATAGGCTGAGTTTTGATTGTTGCTGATGGTGCAGATGTATATCATGGGGAGGAATTAATTTGAGACTCCCCTGCTAAATAACAATTATTACTCATTATATATATGATTATCTTTATTGGAGACTGGTTTCAGGTGAGAAGCTCATCATCAGTCCAGAGACTTTATTATATTCAATCAGAACCGCCATTCTGCTACTTCAGCTCTTAGCAGTTCTTCTGTAGCAGTTCAGCTCTTAGCAGTCCTTCAGTAGCAATTCAGGTGTTGAACGTGGCGGTTGTGATTGAATATAATACAGCCTGGACTGATGATGAGCTTCTCACCCGAAACTGGTCTGCAATAAAGAGAATTTTTATTTAGCAGTGGAGTCTCGAATTAATTTCTCTCCATATTTAGCAATAGGATTGGGTTGTAAATGCGTCGTTTCATCAAGGGCGCACGCTGAAAAAGTCCATAATCAAATCATCATATTTATTGGTGGAATATCATCACTGACATATTCTCAACACTGTAAGTTCACAAAAGAGGTCTTGTAATTTTGATCAGGGATATATAATGATATCAGGGTGCGGCAACTAGTTTTCCCACTATTCAAAACACCACTGTGCAGGGAGGGATGGTCACAGAGAAGTGCGGTGGGAGCACACGAGCGACTTTTTGGCTTTTTCCAGTTCTTTTGGGGTTGCCACTTGCAACTGCAATAGAAAGTTGAAGAAGAATAACTGAAGAAACGCGAGTTTCACTCCAACGTGACAACAAGGGTAGTGAATTGATTTGGTTATTTTTAGAATCCTTAACTAAATTTTCAATATAAAAATGCACTAGTCTTGATGAAAATTTTATCCTAATTAACTGTAAACAAAGTATGAACAAAAAAAATGTAAGCGGAGAAAATTTATTTTTTAAGGTTACGAAAACAAAATGTGAAAATATTTCTGAAACTAAGTGCATACAAACATTTACTAAGGAAACAATTTTGTTCCAAATGGTGGACTCCCAAAGAATCAGCATTTTTACAGAGGACTCCCTGAATAAACGTAAATTTGTACTGGGAATCTCAGTTTCCTGTGCGTTATTTCTCCATTTGGAGAACCTTCCAATGGTTTCCCTCCAGCTTTTTTTCTTGGACAAAATGGCGGACGAGAAAATTGGAACAAACTATTTTTTCCAAGGCAAGAAAGAACGCTCCACCCACTCTAAAGGCCATATCACACGAGCGATTTTTCAGCTTTTTTCCGCAGAAAAATCGCTGGAACGTGAAGAGGAAGAAGTACAGTGATTCAAGTATCCATGCAAGGGAAGAAGTGCAGTGTTTCAAGTATCCATGCAGCGGGTTTTTAATTCCACTTCCCCACCCCCCCCCCCCCCCATAGCACAGCCTGCACCCTGGTGGAGCGATTTTTCTAGCTTTGGAATATTTAGAACGCGTTCTAATTTTTCTAGTCCGCCATTTTGTGCGGGAAAAAAAGCTGGAAGGAAACCATTCGAAGGTTCTCCATCGACAAGTAATTTGTGGTTGTAGCATTTCTTGATCTACTAGTCGACGTCTGTTCAGTTTTCTGCAGTTTTCTGAGAGAAAAATCAATCAGTTCTTCGTTCATTTTTAAACCTTCAACAAGTATGCCGCCGAAGGATATAGTGAATAGGTGGACAACAAGTGAAACTTCGCTTCTCATCAATTGTGTAGAGTGAAAATCGCTGGCCGCCAGAATGCGCTCTATTCGCAGTTTTCTGCGGTTATTCTTCTTCAACTTCGCCTAACTTATTCTAACTTCCTCTTCACGTTCCGGCGATTTTCCAGCGGAAAAAAAAAACCAAAAAATCGCTCGTGTGATATGGCCTTAAGGGTGGATTCAGTCCAAGAAAGATTTTGCGTTGGGTTCTCAACTTTAGGATCACTTCATCAGCTGTAAGTTAGACCAGCCCCATCAAAATGGACGGAGACCCCTGAAAACATCGCCAGAGTGAGGGCATCAATTGAGCAGTCTCCTGGGGGCTCGGAATGGAAACTCGCCTCTGCTATTGGAACTTTGGAAAGAACTGTGAGATCCGTACAAGATTGCTGAGGTCCAGGAATTGTCTCCAGCTGACTGGGGAAGACGACTGAATTGTTTTAACGCAATGCTCGAAGCAGTGCCGCCACTGCAGTTTTATTTACGAGCAACGAAGCCCGTTTCTACCTGTCAGGCTGCATCAATAACCCTCGAGATCTTCGTCATAGACCTCTTCACAGCCCAAAGGTTACAGTTCGTAGCGCCTAGTCTGCCTTAGGGATCATAGTTCCTTACTTTTTCAGGAAGGCGGCGTACGTTACTGTCACCATGTTGGAGGAACATTTATGACCGGAAATGGATGGATTTGAGGAAGAGCACGACACAGAGAACTTCTGGTTCCACCAGGATGGGGCTACCGCCGATGAAGCCCTTCATTGGTGTGAAATTCGGGGGGACATATTCCCCAGTCAAGTGGATCTCCCTACAGGAAGACATTTTGTGCCCCGCTCCCCAGACTTGAGTCCCTGTGATTTCTTCTAGTGGGGGTTACATCAAAGGTAACGTCATCAAACATCACCCAAGAACCCTTTAAGACTTGAAGGAGGCAATTGAAGATGAAATCGTCTTAATTGACTAGGGTTTGCTGAGGAGAGTCCTGGAAAACGCCAGCCAAAGGCTCCCAATCGTCAGTAGCGTACTGATACCACCTAATCCACATAGGTATTTGCCAAAAAGAGGTTCTATTTTCCGATGCGTAGTTCCACTCCACAATGAATAAAATCATCATTTTTCAACAATTATTTAAATTTAAATATTTTTTCAAAATTAACCCTCCATATTGATTTATTCAGGAGGAAGTACCGAAAGAGCACCGCACTCCTGGGTTTGCACAATGAGAAAAGGTCTACCACTGGAGGGTTAAAAAACAATTTTTTTTGTTTTGTCCATTTTGTGGAGTGGAACTACGCATCGGAAAATAGAACCTCTTTTTGGCAAATACCTATGTGGATTAGGTGGTATCAGTACGCTATTGACGATTGGGAGCCTTTGGCTGGCATTTTCCAGGACTCTCCTCAGCAAACCCTAGTCAATTAAGACGATTTCATCTTCAATTGCCTCCTTCAAGTCTTCAAGGGTTCTTGGGTGATGTTTGATGACGTTACTTACCTTTGATGTAACCCCCACTGGAAGAAATCACAGGGACTCAAGTCTGGGGAGTGAGTGGGGCACAAAATGTCTTCCTGTAGGGAGATCCACTTGACTGGGGAATATGTCCCCCCGAATTTCACACCAACGAAGGGCTTCATCGGCAGTAGCCCCATCCTGGTGGAACTAGAAGTTCTCTGTTTCGTGCTCTTCCTCAAATCCATCCATTTCCGGTCATAAATGTTCCTCCAACATGGTGACAGTAACGTACGCCGCCTTCCTGAAAAAGTAAGGAACTATGATCCCTATGACAGACTAGGCGCTACGAACTGTAACCTTTGGGCTGTGAAGAGGTCTATGACGAAGATCTCGAGGGTTATTGACGCAGCCTGACAGGTAGAAACGGGCTTCGTCGCTCGTAAATAAAATTGCAGTGGCGGCACTGCTTCGAGCATTGCGTTAAAACAATTCAGTCGTCTTCCCCAGTCAGCTGGAGAGAATTCCTGGACCTCAGCAATCTTGTACGGGTCTCACAGTTCTTTCCAAAGTTCCAATAGTAGAGGCGAGTTTCCATTCCGAGCACCCCTGCTCAATTGATGCCCTCACTCTGGCGATGTTTTCAGGGGTCTCTGTCCATTTTGATGTGAAAAAATTGTTTTGAAAAAGGGGTTAATGTGTAAAGTAGTAGTAAAGTAAACAGCCATTTCGGATTGAATTTTCGTCTGACTACCACTCCTGGCATCATCAGCTGTTTTCCAAAGGGAAGATCAGAATTTCTTCTGATGATTTCGCACAAGGGGGGCGATGAGCCCCTGACGTATGAACCTGGCGGCCAGACTCAAACCCAAGACGTAGAAGTCTGTCCAAATCCCACCACCAAAGAACGCGCGCCCCAGCACCCACGGCCACACTGGACCTCTAATTGTGGATTCGGTATTACTTGAACTATGAAACTACATTTGGACGACATTATTTCCAAGTCACAAGTGAAAAATAAACTCGATATAAGCTTTTGGAATAAAAAAGAATATAGCATGGAACATGCTTTAGCCTTGGACTAACTACCTGTAGTGTCTCACAGGAGGGAGGGTGACGGGCGAGTCTCACACAGGGGTCCACCTCATCCCTACTCCACCGAAAAGTGCGGCTAAAGCATGTTCCATGTTTCTTGAATTTTAGCCAAAGGCTCTAAGCAGTAAGGCGAGGCCCCAAGAAAGGCCTAGTTTTCTAATATCTAGTTTATATTTTTGAACCAGCTGTTTCAAATGTGGGAGAACTAGTTGCCACACCCTGCAAAAGCCAGAGGGTTGATGTCACACTGCACCAAAACCCTGACATCGTCACAAGCTGCTCATCTTTCACCCGATTTCTTGCCAGAAGAAAGGGAATTTTGGGTAGAAAATTCCACACTATTATCTACAAACTAAAATCGTTATTTCTACAAAAATATAGAATATTCAAACATTTAGGACCACGCAAAACCCCATTCTTATTGAACTTTGGCAGGCCTTAGAATCATTTGGGTCAGGAATGAAAAATAGGAACACAATTTAAAAACTTGGAACATTCGTAGTGAAGGGATATAACCTGGATTTTTGCTGAGAAAAGAAATTTAATAAGCACACAAATTACATACTTCAACGACTGAATTGCAATTAATTGATGGCAGTACCTACGTGAAGCCTTACAAATTTTTTTTCAAAACCATTCTGAACACTATCGACACCCGCTTATCCACCGTGCTGGTTCATACACTCTAAAACACTGCGACATAGACACACGTGCCCACCTTCATAAGTATCCAAGCATTTCAGTTAGGTAAACTGCAAAGCCCCGAAGACGGTGAGACCAACATTTCTATGTTTAAACATTAAAACGTACTTCTTCCTTCTGGCCATAGTGAAAATTCGGCGCACGAATCCGTCTTTAGGAAACCTTGGGTTCGCGTATTCCATTGGCCCAGGGCATCTTACGAACCTGGCAGATGGTAAATATATAATTGTTTTAAAAAAACGAAAACTCCTAGGATTAGACTACACCAGCTAAGTCTATGGATGAAATACTGTTCGAAACATAAATACGATGAATAATTGTTTTCGCTTTCGTAGAATTTCAAAATGTCTGCGCGCTCATGGTGACAGTACGATGATCTCGTCATGTCGATAGATAAAAAGAGAACCTCTGCAACATAAGAGGCAGTGGAGGTTCAATTCAAACCTACCTGTCACCGGTAAATTGTAAACATTGAAATGGTTCAATGGAATTTCCTTAGTTCTGATGTCAACCCACACCCTATTTGCCTTTTATTTGAACATTAACAGCGCAATATTAGATTTGTTAGTATCACCGCCAAAGGATATCTCAAAAACTGACGTCAGAGTGCGCTGCAGTCACTATCCTATCCCCTTAAGCCTGGTCCACACGCTACGTTTTCCACAACCTCTTGCCTGCGCAGTCCAAGACGTTGCAGACAAAACGTTGCATACGGACCGGAAAACTGTGCAATTTTGAGTCCCTGGGGAAGACTGCGCAGTTGCAGCGATAACTGAGCTGATGAGCTCTGAAAACCGTGACCTGCACAGACATGTCGTTGCGTGTAGACACTTGCTCCGATTTTTTAATTCGTTTTGTTCCTCAGTTTTCCTTCATCACCCGACGATGGCCGACCTTCGCCATTGTTCTCGTGAGTTTTTGACTGATTTCATTTCGCTATATGAAAGTTTACCATGCCTTTGGCGGGTCAAATCAAAGGAGTACAGTGACAGGGATAAAAAGGGAGAAGCATATGGAAGATTGGTGGAGAAATTTAAAGAAATTGACGCTACCACAAACAGGGAAACGATTGTGAAGAAACCAAACTCTATGCGGAGTGTATATCGCAAAGAACTGGCAAAAGTGAACAAGTCTATTCGATCTGGGGCTGGAGAAGAGGATATATACAAGCCATCTCTGTGGTATTTTGAATCTCCTCCATGGCGATATCACACAAAACTGAGCGAAAAATACTGCACGTACAAAAAAAGACCGTACCGTCTGGACGCTCACAGTTGCAACGTTTTCATTCCGTCTTAAAACTGCGCAAACTAAAACATTGCGCAAAACGGAGCGTGTGGACCAGGCTTTAAAGATGGATGCGAGGTAAGGTGGGGCAAGTGCGGAGTAGATTTTACTAAGTTCAACTTTGAACGAGTATGAAAAATCAGCGATTTAAATTAGTGAGAAATTTCTTTTTTCTCGGATTCTTCAGAATCTAATTTTTCTGATGGCTGACTCGTGGTTTTTGTGGGCCAACAAACTGATTCCATTAAGAAATCAAATCCAAAAAAAGTCACTCACGCACTTGCCTCTGGGAAATGGGGTAAGTGCATAACCGGCCTCCCAACACTTAACATTAGAGAGTTTTTGGAAACCACTGACGGGCCCGTGGAACCTCTTCACAAAGCACGGAGTTCGCGGGTGCCAATGGATTTGCCTCCCGATATCAGCGGGCGACGATGAAAGGGTGCCACCAGACAGTCACCCGTTCCTCGAGGCCCACCGTGACGAGCGCCTCCATTCCCCCCCTGTCCAAAGTTAACGTGCTTCCTCCTTCAACTGGGTAGCATCCTCTGTTGCTCGCGCTAGTCTCCTCCTAACGGGGCCCCTGAGATTTTGGCATCAAAAACTCTCTATTGACCGCTATGGTCTCGTAGGGGCAAGGGTAGGAAAGTCCAGACTTTCTGGATCATAAAGCATTCTGAAATCTTGAAATCGGCCAAAAATTGTAGGAGCTATGAACTTTTCCAGGACGATCATAATAAGTTTGGAAAAAAAGGGGCAATGCATTTTTTTAAATACAAATGAGCTGCTTCTTGGCAATAAAATAAAACCAATTAAAGAAGTTAGTCGCATTACATTTGAAAGACAGCCTTGAAAATATAATGTCATGAATTTGAAATACTTATACTTATTGAACTTAGTATGAAATAAGTATTAAGTGGCTTAGAAGTGTCACTTAGAACATGAACAAATGTTGGAACATTTAAAAAAATCTTGGGTGCTATTTACCACAAAAAAAAAAACAATAAAAATTGCAAATAATTGTATCAGAAACCGGTAGACCTCGCTCCATTTTGCGTTTGAAGGTTCTTTTCATTTGTAACAATTAACCACTAAATTTTTAGATATTCACCAAGAAGTAATGAGGGGAAGTGTGTGATACAACACGCCTGCCGAGTTACCCAGCTTTTCATCCTGGCAGAGAAATTTGTGGGGCAAGTGCGGGATAGCAATTTACTCCTCAGAAAACAATCGAAAAGCTGATTTTAAAATATGAGCGAGTAGAGCAACTTCAGACGCTCACGCTGGCAAAATTTCAGATAACTCCCAGGGAAACCGAGTCGTTGAAATTCGACCCCAGAAAAAGCGAATCGACGGCTCCCAGGGAAAACAATTGGTAAGGCAATGTCGCCAAAAACCACGGCAACATCATACATTTATCCCCGCGTTAATCAGCAGAAAAATTGACGCCTACAAGGAAACCTAAGCTCAATCAGCCAGGAGAGAGGGAAGGATAACTCAGACAATAATCTAAGTATTGGATCCCCAAGAATTGGAAAGAAACGCCCCCAGCCGTCTAACTAAACTACTGTGCTCGGCCAAAATCGGGGTTGTGCACCAAAATCCGGACCCAAGTGCTCCTCGATCCAAAAGCATCCAGAACTGCTGCCTTCTGCTGAGTGAAGAAAGAGCGGCATCACTTCAGGCTACTTTGGTCCGAGGGAAACCAGCCACCGCCAGGAAGAAGTGGATAGCTGCCACCTTCCATCCTGGGGAAAATCTCTGAAGACTATAAGGACCTGGAGAGGATCGCCAGGTCAGGCCAAAGTGCCTACTTCAGCTTACCAAGATCCCAACTTCCACCGCAACAATGCGCGGTCAGGAGGCAATAGGTAGGGATTAAGGTAAGTTACCACCCAAGGCTCCATTATCACTTCACACTACTGAAATTCAGTAAAATGTCATAAAAAGAATCAAACTTTCTAACTATTAAATAAACCCGCAATCAAATAGTTTTCTCTTAAATTTCCACGAAGCTCAAAAGTGTCAGGTACCTAGAGACGTGTAAGATAGTCGATAGTCGTATATCTGGAGGCAATATTCCCCAGAGCTACCCAAAGGCTAGTTAGGAAGCTAAGGCAGGACTAAGAAATTTATCGCAAATTCAACGAGCAGGCGCAGCATAAGTCAGGTCTAACCACGGAGGAGACGAACCTAACAGTAACCTTGAGAATAGCTGGGAAAATCAGTATGGATGCAGTTGAAAAATGGGAAACACAGGCGAGTAAAATGAACAGGTGGATTTTGAAACCTCACCGGGATGTTACCAACTGCAGTAGCGCAATCTAGTGAGTTTAGCGTGAAAGTATGTTGCTTCCTAATTACAGCCACGAGATGGCGCATGATTTCAAAGCTTTGGGACCGAGTTGTGGCCAACACACGCACTTGCCCCACCTTACCTCACATAATGTTCATTTTCTGTTGAGTTGCCAAAAATTGAATCTTCCCTTATTTCCGCAGAATTTCCAACTCTGTCGAACGTAAAATCTACTTATGAAGTATTAAATGAATCTGATTGAAAGAGAATCTGTCCACGTCTAAGTGGCAAACTTATCTGGTCATAGATGAGAAAGAGGCTGAAGATAAACAAGAGTATAATCAAACTACAATGACGACCTAAGTCTTGGTTCACATAGGTGCGTAATGAGTCCATAATGCTTAATTGGATACTATTGGCTGGAGCAAATTGATGGGGCGGGACGCCCCGGATGTCGACTTTTGGAGCAGTGGATCGTTTTGAAAAATTGGATATTTTACGTATTACGGACAAACTTCGGTAAACTGTAACAAACTCTCGTCATTTGTACACAGCAAGTTTATTGTCTCGTTTATTGACAAAACAACCAGAATCATTGTTTTGGTTTGGAAACAATTCTGCACAGAACGTACAGTGCTACGATTGAAAGAAAGCGGCCGGCCGATTTCCCTCAGGGTATACCTCCAAACATAGACCTGTTCCAAAATCTTTGGTAGCCTGGTGAGTCAGACTGGGAAAGGGCTGAGCCTCCGTACCTGTCACCTTCGTTATCCGGGTATTGAGCAAGTCGAGTCATAATGAGGTATGTTCAGACTGGGGAAACCCCAAGCCTCCGTAACTCAAACCTCGAGTCTTGATGAGGTAGATCCACCCCCCTCCCCACCGCTAGACCAATTGGTAGAATGGATTTTTATCTCGACTGTGAGATTCCACAGCATTCCCAAGGTGTCATCAGATTAACTAGATACAAATTGCAATTTAAAAATTAATGAACATTAATGGCGGAACCCCTCAGCCCACTGTGACTTCATAAACATTCGAAACTGAAAAATCGTAGAAAAAGGTCTTCTCACGCTAGAAGTTGTTTCTCACAGTTGGTGCCAAAATTCTCAGAATGAAGTCTTGTTTAGATTAACACGTTCAGACCGGCTGCTTCCACCCTGGATCCATGCGAAACCTTCGCCTGGTACGGCTGCTTCCACGGTGGATCCATGAACTCATGATTCGGTGGATCCATGAACATTTTTCGAAACGCTCTGGATAGTTCATTTTTCCCCCAACAGGGCTCTTTTTGGTCTCAATCGCTTCGGAATGAACCCACCTTACCGTCCCAACCTTTCGGTTTCGGATATCAGTGCATGTTATCACCCAAAAATGCTGGCTTCTCATCAGTGCGACTGTTTTGCTGTGAAGTTCTAAAATTTTCCTAGGTCCTGGGGACAATCTGGGTTTTGAGCCCCGGTCTGAAGGTGTTAAAAATAACAATACACAGTTTTTCCGACCCACGCGCACTCCCCTTTATAAATTTTGACTTTGACTTTTTTTCACTTTCACAAATGGCTTCCAAAAATTGGGGTTTCCACTAAATGGATAAGAAATTCAACGCTCTTTCCAACGGTGTAATTAGATTTGAATTTCATGAGAAATAGGGGAGTTATGACTTTATGCCACAAGATCGAAAACACGAAAAAAGTTCATTCGCAGAAATAAGGAGTTGAGTTGGAATAAGTTGGATTCATTGGGAAATTTGAATGCTGGTTGCAAATGAAAAACGGATAGGAAATTTACTGCTGTTTTTCAACGTTGTAATCAGGTTTGAATTTGCATGAGAAATAAGGGAGTTATGTAAATTGGTAAGAGGCATTTTTGTTGAAAATTAGTTGTAGAGCTGACCCTTGAAGTGTGGTCCATCTCAACAGTAGATATTCTGTATATAATTGGGAACCACTGCCTGGAAGTCAATCCCGAAACCCTGGCCGACCACGAACGGTCTGTAATAAACACACCTTCCACTTCGTCATTGGTCGGTAGTGTAACAATATAGGATGAATTCCAGAATGAAATTCACCTTATTGCTCATAATTAGTCAGAGGAGGGTGTGACGACCCTACCCCTTCAAACCAGTGATTAGATTAATCAGCCAGCCCAAAGAGGATATCGATTCATATCTCTATGAATCGGATATCTCTACAGGCGTAGCTCCAACAAATTGGGAACAAACCAACTGGTTTGTCCCGTAAAAATGTAGGGTCGTCACAGTAGTCAACACCCTCAGTCTCATTTTTCCCTGGCGCGAGTGACAGGTAGAAGAAGGACGACGTTTTTGGGACTGTAATACACATGGACACCTGACCGAGCCAGCCGCTTTCTTTCAATCGTAACACAGTACTCGTGAACGCTCTTTTCTGCATTACGGAACACCCCCACTTTTCGTTTTGCGCTTTACGGACATTACGCAGCCATGTGAACCCAGCTTAACACTGGATATGGCTGACACATTCTCATCTTGGGGACAACCATTTTCTTCACCTCTACTAATCTAATTCTTATTTCAACATTATCTACCAGTATCTACAAGATGGGATGGGTTTTTTTCCAGAGTATAAGAGGATCTCATCTTTTGTCTGGGTAACTGATGTTTAACACTTTCCGTGCGGACCTAAAAAACTGGTTTTCGCCTGTGGCGGGAGACCTTTTTGTCAGGAATTCGGTAGTGCAAACCCGCAAATCTTAAAGATAACAGAATCCCCAGAAGTGAAAACGGCCCACTCTGGTGGCGACAGGAGGACCAAGTAAGCACGAAAAAAATCCGAAAGAGGTTCTTAACCCTCGAGCAGTCGCGTGTGCGGCTATGAAAAAATAGGCTGGTTTTTCTATATTCATATAGATTCATATATATACCGCGCAATAACCGATGTGTACCTTCAAGTTGCTGTTCAAGAAGCTAGACTACGCTAGGCTCGGACTTCATGACGCGCATAGGGTACCTCAGTTCAGTACCAAAGTTGAAGTCGTCCATCAAATTCGTTTTTGCGGCCACGTTCCTAATATTTTCTTTTGTGAAAAGTGTTGTGGTATGTGCACCATTTTCTAGTAAAGAACAAGTCATTTTTGTTTATAATGCATCTGAAATACGAGAGAAAATCAAGAGGCAAATATTGGCAGGAAATATTGGCTGTTTCATACAATATGTACCATAGGTATGAAAGAAGAACTTTCTAAATTTTGATGTTATTCTAGTTGACTTTGTGGAATTTGTTGAGTAAAAAGTTATCGTTTAATTGAAAATAGGTTTCTTATGTGTACCCTGCGTATCATTTACATAAAGAATATATGCGTATACGCGTTACACAACTGAAATTCGACTAAGTTACGAAGTGCGGCCAGTTTGCAACCACGCGCTCAGTTATGTGTTTTTAAAACACGCGACTGCTCGAGGGTTAAGTCATCCACTAGGTAGCAGAACGATGAACAGCTCGGAGATATGCTTAGAGCCGTGATGGTATAAACCATCATACGCCACTCGCAAAACTCGGCATGATGGCTATTACCATCATCCGCACGGACAGTGTTACGATGGATAAAGTATAATGAGGAATTTCACCATGTCGGAATTTCCTATTTTTGACCCCAAAATCGGATTCAGCACCTCGAAAAACCCCTTAGGCAAACTTTCAGCCCGAACTTCCTAATTTACGAATAAACAAAACAGTGTAGAAAATAAGAATGTTTAAAAAAACCGGGAAAATGACGTCATACTGGAATAGTTCATTTATGGCCGCTTGAAGCGCTGAGATCGAGAAATCTATAGTCCCCAGATGCAAAATTTCATGAAACAGTAAAGTTCGAAATCGAAAAACTGAAGAACAAAATAGAAAAAGCGAGATGGGGAAAATTAGGTTTCCTCTGTTTTTGTTTGATAACTTTTCTCTTAGAAAACACGATTTCGTTGTGCCATCGAGCAACACTGGGAGGAGACGGCGATCCGAACAGCCCAATCAGCGAGCGTTCCCGCTGCACGTCTGTTTTCCCGGTTAGTTTTGAAATTAAAAATTTTGACTGTCTCCCAAAAATAACAGGAGACTTATTTTCCGAAATCAGCCCGATTTTCATCTATCCCACACCATTAACTATTCAGGAAAAATACAAACAGAATTCGGTGAAATTCCTCATTACCAATGCAAACTATAAGACACAGCATATACACCCAACCAAACAAGGGGCAGTAAAGTTATTACGTTGGGGATAACTTGATAAACTTCTGAGGAAAGACTGTGACGAGGTAGATTGGTTGCTAATGCGTTTGTTTTGGAAGAAGTACATAATTCTGAAATGAAGTGAACGGCTGTGAAGTAGGGTTAGGTATCGTTACAAAAGTATCGATATTTTGTACCAATACTGTATCGTATTCGAGTATCGGTATCCTATGTATCGTTTGGCTTGAGTATCGATATTTCAATATATCGAGTATCGATACTTTAGTGACACAATATATCAACAAATCCAATATTCTCAAGGAAAATAGTTTTCTCTTCAAGGTTTATTCATTTCTTACTATCAAGAGCCCAAGCTGAGTATAAAATTGAACATTTTCTCCATAATATTAATTAATTCTGTCAAAGTAATGACCCAAAAGCCTCCCTACGTTCTTCATCTTTTTATTTTTAAGCCATTGAAAACTGTATCGATATTCGATATTTAGAAATATCGGGTCTACAGTATCGATATTCAAAAATATCGGATGGTGCAGTATCGATACTAAAATATCGAGTATCGGTACGGAAGCATCGATATTTTGAAATATCGAGTATCGATACCCATCCCTACTGTGAAGTCTCTAGAGGATGATTTTCGTCTGGAAAGTGCGATGCAATAAAATACATGTTTGCTGGTAGACATTGAAGGATTTCAGACTTCTTTTAACAATGCGAGAAAGTCCCACCACTACCAATGCAGTGTGACTGCCAGGGCGTGGTGTGCAGGGTGGGTTCAACTACTGCATTCTAGCAAGTAAACTGAGAACCAGAATCTACTAATGAATAACATACATGGCGAGCCATTTATATTACCGTTTTTTTTCTCAATCAACCCTCTACTTGTCTAGGGAATGAACGGAGATGGCTTCAATCTACCTACTAGGCTATTGCGTTTTACAATAATGCAAATTTTGCAAAAAGTAATTTGAACGCATTGAAAGTGCATTTTGAACGCTAACATTTGTTTGATCAAGTAAAATTAAATTATCATTCGCTTCAAATTATTCAAGACGGTGGTTATTTCGTGATTACTTTCCTTATTTTTCATCAGCGTAGAAAAAACCATAACATTAGAAAAAAACGCTGCAAATTATTACACAATGGTTTATTATTTTTCTATATAGATCACTCGTCTACAAAATCACCAACCATCCAATATGAAAAAAAAATTCAAAAAAAAATTCGGAAAAAACTAAAAAAAAAATTTAAAAAAATCAAAATCACCAACCATCGATTGCATTTCGGTCAGCTCTAATTTGAACGGAGATTAGGCCTCTTTTGCAATTCACACTCGTGTTTTGATTTATATACTATATTTCAATATAAACCCTTAAATTTGTGTAGGGAGCGAACGGTTTGTCCTACAGAGCTCCGGGTGGTCTCAAAAAATTCTAAAGAATCCAAAATTGAAGGAAAAACAATACCTTTTTTTCGAAATTTTTTGAATTAGGGCGTTTTCAAAATTTCAAAATTGATTTTGGAACCCTTAGAAGTGACCTACATCAACCAAAAGCTTCGGGGCACAACTAGACCCCAAATGGAGCCTACATACCAAATTTCATCAAAATCGGTCAATGCTAAGTGGCAAAAGTGCCGCGTACGGCGGACGGACGGCCAAATTTTTATTCGATTTTTGGATTCTACGTACCTTGAAACGTAAAGCATCAAATTTTGAGGGGGTGTTAAAAATTTTTTTTTCTTGGTCGATTCCAAAGGTTCATTATTGAAAATAATAAACCAAAAGATGGGCAAACAGAGAAAAAATGCAGCTACCCGATTGGTAGAAACGCACCAGTGTGGCAAATACCTGAACCATCCAGTTTTCCATGTTTGAGAATTCACGAAAAAAATTCAATTTTACCTCGAAAATTTGATGAATTATTTGAAATTATTCTCTTTCGAGCAATTGCCGTGCAAAATGCAATTGTTTGATGCTATTGTGGCATCCAAGAATGTTCTACAAGTCAGGAAATTAAAAAGAACAAGGTATAGTGATGACGTTGA
The DNA here is from genome assembly GCA_009739505.2 of Apolygus lucorum. Classification (NCBI taxonomy): domain Eukaryota; kingdom Metazoa; phylum Arthropoda; class Insecta; order Hemiptera; family Miridae; genus Apolygus; species Apolygus lucorum. The sequence goes on along the minus strand of CM019171.2, from coordinate 40,943,955 downwards.
AGCTTCACTTTCAAACGATCAAATTACCTTTTGTAGGACGTCCCACAGTAAGATTTGGGCGTCGTTATGCGATTAATCTGGGATGAAGGGGGACAACACTCTACGGAGACAAAAAAACTTCCGCATACTAATCCATTTCAGACCATTCTGAATCCCATTCCTCCTTCCATTCCTTGCCTGTTTGTCAATTTCTTGACAAAAACTCTAAGAATTCGAGCCAATGAGAATGGAGATAGGAAACAGTTATCAATTCTCGACTTTTTCGTTTCAGCGCAAGTCCCTGATAGGATTATGTGTCTCCGGTTGATTCCTTGAAATGAGATGATTAAGAAGTCGTGGTCTGATTTTGCTGACATTTTCGCCGGTTAAAACGTAATTTTCGGTTTTAGAGTAAGTGTTTTGAATAACTTCGCTTCCGAATCTACCAAGGTAGCTTGTTTCAACTTTAGACTTGGAGTCGACTTCATGGGGGTGGCCACCATTACTACCAGCCGTGTGGACCTTGGTAGAGCGCTAGCTCGCGTTACCAAGGCTCCATTGAAACCACAGCAGAAGCTGCGCCTCCTCCTCACATACTTACTGCCAAAGCTAACCTATGGGTTAGTCTTTGGCAGGCTTACGGCGGGGAGGCTGCAACAATTAGATCGAGAAGTTCGCTCTGCTGTGCGCTCTTGGCTGAAGTTCCCTCCTGGTGTCCCAAGTGCCTATTTTCACGCACCGGTCAAATCCGGTGGGCTTGGCATTGTGTCTCTCTCGGCATGTATCCCTTCACTGCGCCGCCGGCGCCTGCTAGCCCTTCAGGGGTCGAGCTGGGAGGTCGCCCGTGCGGCTGCTGATCTTGATTTTGTCAGGCAGCAGTTAGCATGGTGCGACTGAGCAACACCATCTGCTCCAAAACCCAGTTCGTCTGCTGAGTTTGCTGCTGCCCTGCATGAGTCAGTAGATGGTAAAGAACTCAGACAGCGCTCCGAAAGCCTTGTCTCATCCCAATGGGTTGATTGGGCTTCGGAGGGCATTGGGGCCCGCGACTACCGACACTTTCACGCCATCCGCGTGGCATCTTTGCCAACTGCGGTGCGGTGTTCGAGAGGTAGTCACAGGACAACGCTACCCCTTTGCCGCGCCTGTCGGAGTGGAAATGAACACCTGTATCATGTGGTGCAGCAGTGTCCACGAACTCATGGGGGCCGCATTCTGCGTCATGATGCAGTCGCCAAGCAGATAGCAGGTTTCTTTGTCATCTAGCGGCTGGGATGTTGAAAGGGAGAGATTGTACCACATGCCAAGTGACCAGGGTAAGAAGCCCGACATCGTTGCCGTCAAGCCCGACCAGTTTTGCATTATCCTGGATGTCCAAGTTGTCAATAGCAGCTTGGACATGGAGCAGACTTGGCTGGCCAAGATAAGGAAATATGACACAAATTATTTACGGCAAGCGGTGTCGGAGCTAAAAGGAGTGGCACCCAACAGCATCAGGGTGATGGCTGCAACCTTGTCGTGGTGCGGGAAAAGTGCCACCGAGTTGCGCGAGTTGGGCATCTCAGTAGGCATACTCCGTGGTATCACCACCAGTGCCCTGCTCGGCTCATATTTGAACTGGTGGTCGTTTTATAGAGGCACTTCCCTTCATCCATCTCTCCCACCCCCACTTTCCTCATCTTCCCTCATCCCTAGGGCCGGCGTCGGGTGAGTCCTGGGCGTCCTCCCCATTATTTTATTTATTTATTTATTTTATTCCATTTATGGTGTGCCCTCTCCGTCAAAAAAGACATTTTGTCTTTGAGGGGAGATAAATTTAATAAAAAAAAAAGAATTAAAAATTAAAATTTCCGTTTTAAACCTTCCTGTTCAGGAAGGACCTTCACACAGGTCCGCACATCCGTAGATGGGGCAAAAACCAGCAAACATTATGGACCGGCTTTTTCAAATTCTAATTTTCCACTCAAATTTAGCTTCAAATAACTCCCAAGAGCTATTTAATCGATTTTATGGTGAGTTTATTGTCTTCTACAATACCTACTACAGAATCATTCATCAAATGTTTTAGAATTAATTCTTGTCTGTCTGTGGCCAACTTTTTAATAGGCAAAACTTCACAAATTTTTTAGAATTTTATCCGTTGAAATTTGTGTTTAGTAACCATTTTACTCTAATAGTTCGTTTTAGAGCATTTTAAGTAATTTGCTGTCCTGGGAAAAACTAGGAAATTATGGATTGATTTTGAAAGAAATTTATAATTTCACTCGAATTTCGTGTTGAAGAGGTTTTTCATTCGTCCCTTGCCTTTTGGTGGTTAATCTCTCGATCTGTGCAATACTTAGAATCATCTAATTCTTACAAAATTTTCTGAATTGAAGAGTTGCGTTCAACCTTGGAAACTGAAATGTGAACAGAACGAACGGTATAATAGACTGCCTTTTTATAAACAATGTACGCCCAACGAAGTACCAGAAACTGGCGGCGAGGCAGTTGGGACTCTGGTGACGTCTCGTTTCCCCCACCCGGCAGCTCTTCTACTCACATTGGTCCATGCTTTGGGCCTTGGGCACACGGAACGCGACCTGTCACGGGGGCAGCGATCTCCATGGCGATCGGCGATACGACTATGTCACACACAATGCGATCCAGTCAGTGTGCGATCTGTGAGAGCGATCCAGGTATTGAGATAGATTTCCGCACAAGTGTTTTGCGTGTTTTTCTAGAAAAAGAGTAAGTCCCACAAAGAACTCTTGCTTCTTTTACGAGGGTGGATCAAATATAAACGGGACTCTGACCTCTGAGCGCCGATGGTTGACAGAAGCGGGCCCGTCACTTCGAGATTGTTTGAACAGGTTCATTAGAAGGTGGATGAGGGGGGCGTCTCCCCCTTTACAACCTTCCATGAGTAGTTATCGCGATGTCTGAACAAAAGGTGCCCGTTTCCATTGAGCAACGAATTATCATAAAATTTCTTACCCGTGAAAGAGTCAAACCTTCGGAAATTTTTCATAGGTTGACTGCCCAGTTCGGGGACCAAACCCTCTCCAGGACCCGTGTGTTTGCCTGGCACAAAGAGTTTCAGGAGGGAAGAGAACGAGTAGAGAATGAGGAACACGATCGTCGTCCCCGGAGCAGCATTACGGATGAGAACATTCAAGCGGTTCGTGACATTCTTGAAGATGATCGACGTGTGACTGTCTCCGAAATCGCTGAGCAGGTAGGGGTAAGTTATGGGAGCTGTCAAACGATCATTACAGAGCACCTAGGATTCCGTAAAGTGTGTGCCAGATGGGTCCCTCGCCTTTTGACTGCAGATCAGAAGTTGAGACGTTTGGAGGTCTGTCAGAGGCTTTTTGCAAGGTTTGAGGAAGAAGGGGAAGCATTTTTGGCTAGCATCGTCACCTGCGACGAAACATGGGTCCATCATTACACACCCGAATCGAAGCAAGCCAGTATGGAGTGGCGGAGGAAGGGTGAGACAGCCCCAGTGAAAGCAAAAACTCGACTGTCTGCTGGCAAGGTCCTTGCAACTGTTTTTTCGACTATCGAGGCGTTTTGCTCATTGATTTTTTGCATGAGCGAAGAACAATCAATGCTGCCTACTATTGTGAGCTGCTGACTCAAGTGAGGGCTGCATATCGCAGCAAAAGACGGAATCAACCAATTCGTCACGTCATCCTCCTCCACGACAATGCAAGGCCCCATACTGCAGCTCTAACTGTTCAAAAATTGGAAGAAATGCATTGGACTCCACTTGATCATCCTCCCTACAGCCCTGACCTATCGCCCTGTGATTTTCACTTGTTTGGGCCACTTAAAGAAGCCCTAGGCGGACAGTGATTCGAGGATGATGAGGGGGGTCGAGGGGTTCGTGCGCAATTGGCTTCATTCACCTTCATCGTTTTTTGATGCTGGGATTAAAAAACTTCCTATTCGCTGGGAAAAATGTGTCACAAAAGCAGGAGAATATGTAGAAAAGTGACATATACCCGCTTTTTATTTTCTAACAAATAAAATTAAAAAAAAAAAATAAAGTCCCGTTTATATTTGATCCACCCTCGTAGCATTATTAGAGAGTACCAGCACAAGAAGATTTTGGGTGCACCCAATAAATCAAAAGAGGGAACAACTTGGTGAGTAACACCATCCCTGTCGTGAATTTGTTTATATTTTCGAATGTCGAGGCTAAGTTTTGAGGAGCTAAATGAAGTACTGCGACCCAGGATTGAGCGGATCACCACGAATTGGAGAAGACCAATTGGAACAGAGGAAAGATTAGATTTGGTTTGAGGAAGTGATGTTCAGCTCTTGTCCAATCGCAACCCATGCTTCTGCCTTTTTCACCAAAACCTCAGTTATTTCTCCCCCCATCTTGATTCGAGATGATTCCTGTAATTTTGTACAACTATATCGCCTGTCGTCGCGATCAAGACTGGATCACTGCGACACATCGCCTTGTGTGTGACAGTGATGATGCAATATTGCATCACAGCCATATCGCTGGATCGCAGGCTGCCGCGACAGATCGCGTGCTCAAGGCTTTAGTGTTCAATAGATTTGGGTGTTTTAGCGAATTTTCAAGGACAATTAAGCTATTTTAGTTCAACGCGGAAATTTATCTAGTTGTGCCAGGATTTTGCCATTGAAGGCGGAAAAAGGGGCAGTTGAACAAAAAAACAAGCGTTTTTGAGCAGAATCTTCTATTTTCTGCCCAGGCCTCAATTCCCCAGCGATTTGGGTAGTTTTTTTTGTTCGACGCAGAAATCTATTTATTTAGAATATTATTTTTTATTTAGTGAAAATAAGGCTCAATCTGGCGCTGTCAGGAGCGCACTACCTACTCCTCAAATCTCAGCCGATATGCATGTTTATTTTTCAAAACAATTTTCACCCCCTCAAAATTTGTTGATTTACGTTTCAAGGTACGAAGAATCCGAAAATAGGGATGTCCGATACATCAAAAGTATCGATATAATATCGTATCGATACATCTAGAAAGTATCAAAAGTATCAATACGATATTTTCAAAAAGTATCGATATTTTGAAGTATCAATACTTATCGATATTTTCACAAAAATGGGTGAAATTGTCGTTTGTTTCTCTCCATCGCGAGGATAATAATTAATATAGAATGAACAAAACAAAAATCACTCGTTTTGTTATTTAAAACTTGTTTTTGTTTAGGCACTTGTTTGGGTTAACATTTTGGTGGTCCTTTCAGATTATGGAGGACAGCAGGTTATCATAGAGAGCTGGAGGTGGTGGTATTTATTTGGTATTATTTGTTTAATTTGTTGAAGTGGTTGGTCTCCCAACAATCTACGTAGAGATAGAGATACTGTCAAGTAGGTACCTTCAATGTGTTCTCACCTAAAATGTGAGATATAAAAAAGTATCGCCTCCAATACTAGAAAAAAAGTATCGATACTACGATATACATCAGGGATGTATCGATACATCGATAGGGAGGATCGATACATATGTATCGATACTTTTTTAAGAAGTATCGATACTTTTGGGACATCCCTATCCGAAAATGAATAAAAATTTTGTCGTCTGTCCGCCGTACGCGGCACTTTCCTTAGTTCCCAAGGCCAGATTTTGATGAAATTCGGTACATGGCCTCCATTTGGGGTCTAGCGGTACCGTACAAAACAGGGGTTGTCATTTTCCAAGCGCCCTAGCTCAAAAACTCTCGAAGTAAAGGTAATGTTCTTTCATAAATTGAAATAGTTTTTGAGTTTTTAGATTCGAATTAGACCACCCAGTGCTCTGTAGGACCAACCGTTCGCTCCCTATGAGAACTTAAGGGTTGGACTAGCGATAAATCAGAATCATGAGTGTAAATTGGAAAAGATGCCTAGTAGAGGTGTGTCGGTACAGCTGTACTGGGACTGTGGAACCGAGTATCAGGTTGGAACGGTTCCACGCAGTGACAAAATTCGACCCTTACCGGTCCAGTTCCACGGACTGATAAGATATCTTGAAATGGCTCTGGACCGGGAAGAGAATCTTTTCCATCGGTCCAGTTCCATCCTCACCAATCACAATGATCTGATCAATCATCTCATCAATCTGATCATTCTGATTGGTGAGGATGGAACTGGACTGGTAATGATGGAACCAGACCGATAAGATATCATAGAGAATGGTTCAATGGCTCTGGACCGGTAAGCATGGATCTTGTTCTCAGTTCCGTTCCATGTTGTACCTGGAAGCGCCCTTACTACTTCCATGGACTGAGAATGGTTCATGGAATGGCTCTTGAGCAGGAATGTTATCTTCTGGACTGGTTAGCATGGAAGTTGTCTTCAGTATTATTAATTTATTATTGTCATGTTAAGTTCTTAAACTGCAACGTCATAATTCTTTCCTTGAATTGTTTGGTAACTATTATTTATAATAAATTGCCTCTTCTGTAACACTTGTTCAAATTCCTTCCTTTTAGCGAATTGTCAAGGAAAATGATGCTATTGTATTGCAAGTTGAGTTCATAAGCATGGAAGAAGGACGATAGGGATTTGACTGCATGCCATGTGATTGGGATTTGATCGCCTGTACTGGTAATGGAACTGTACCAGTAATTTGGAACGGTTACATCTTTGTCACCGTAACCGTTGGAACCGTTCCAGGGAAATACCTGGACCGACACACCCCTAATGCCTAGTCTCAGTTGAAATTTTAGCTGACCAAAATGCGATCGTTGTTTACTTGGTTGTTACTTAGTAACCAGTAGCAATTTCCTAATGAAGGCGCCCACAACTCCTTATTCTTCAAATTAAACTTGATTGTGAATTGAAAATATGGTTGGTAGGTAGTGACAATGGCAAAGCTGTGTTCTTTGCAGACGAGTGATCTACACAGAAAATAACACTTTTGAGAAATAGTTTGCAGCGTTTTTTAAAATTGAGTCTGCCATTTAAAATTGTTGAAAAGTGGCAAACCGATGAGAACACCCATGATTGGTCATAATCCACCATTTATGGAGTTTTCATCCACCTCGGAGATACGAAAATTTTTTGCTACTTTTGAACATTTCATAAGTCCGGGATTTTTTAAAGCGACCGTATCGGAAGGACAGACATGAATTTTCTCTCAGGGTGGACAAGATTTTTCATAATCTGTCGTCAAATCTTATTACTAAAAGCGATTTTCGGCCACGGCTCGAAAAAGTTCATACTCGCTAATCGGTTGGTTCGTGCAAATATCAAGAAGACAGAGAGATGGAAACCACCACCTGGTGATATTGTTGTCTCTTTGAAAATATGGTTGTTACGTGCTGGGGGCGGAATTCATAGTCATAGCTTATGTCTGAGTGCGCCCTCAAAGGCGTCGATAAGGGTCGGTGAGCACTCAACGGTATTCATGGACAAGATTTTTGAAGGCGAATTGAGGGAGGGAGCACATAATGCCTTTCTCCTGTAAAATATTCTACTTCAGTATGACAAAGCTTGTCGTAGCTCCCTGTCCTCGGTTTCCTATTGATCTGACACTAAACAGACCACACGCTCAACAGTATTCATAACCAAACTAAGCGTTGAGTTGAGGCTCACCCTCTACTCAATGGTGCAAAAATTAAGTCGAATAAAATAACAACTGAAAGAAGCAAGCACATCCACTAACACGAAAATGCAATTAGGAACCTTTCATTACTGTTATACCTCACGATCAGTGCAGAACGAGTCGGAAATTTCTCCCCAAAACATCCAAGAAACAGGGTAAAATCTCCTTCAGCTCACCATCAAGGCTGCCAACTTACGGTGAAAATGAGTTGAGTGTGCACTCAGGTGACCAAAACCCTCAACTTGGATGTGTGTGAATTGTGTGGTTCACAAGCGTCCGACTCTGCGACTCTTTCCAACATTCCGTTTGGGTGTTCACAGGTGTCTGTTTTTCGACGCGCTTATCATTGCGTTATTGCGACCCCACCTCCCTCCTTCCACCGCCCACCACCCACTTTTACCACCCTCTCTCCGACTCTTTCCGTCAAATATCTAATTTTTCGGATGCGGACAGTCCCTTCCAAAAGTGCCTATCTGACAATATTACCCCCCTCTCTTCAACTCTTTCCGTCTGTTCTTGGCCAATCAGTGGGCAGAACGCAGAGTTGGAAACACAGAGTTGGACGCTTGCACAGAGTAACGGAGACAAGTTAACAGAGAAGAAAGCCAACTTTAAAATGGTGTGCAAGCATTTTTGAGGCTGCCTCAGTTGCGCCATCTACTTTCAGCTAGGATTGAGGAACTACTACGGAAGTGGTGGGGGGGAGGTCACACTCTTCATCACTGGGCTGAAAGCTGAATGTGGGAGCCCGAGAAGCGTTCTGATTGGTGGAGCTCCAGGACGTAGTTGTAGCGGAAAGCAACAGATAGCGTTCATGATCACTTGTTCCCAACCTCATCACAACAAGTCACCTTGTTTGACACATATTTTTCTCCTTGGTGCATTACCGGCTGCATCTAAGTAATTAATTTGATAACATTCAGTTATATTCGCGATATGTACGAAAAAATCGAGCGATTTTCAATAATACAATGGGTTTCAAACGTTTCTTTGGGTGGCAGTTGTCAATTGAATATTTGAACTACTGGCGATAGGGACAACAACAATTGCAAGAGGAACTCTGAAAATACCTTTCGCCTCGATTGGGTTTTCCAAGTAATTTTTGCAAATCTAAATGATGATGAAACGAAAAGTTATCAATTTCTGGTCATTCGAAAGGATTTGAAAAGAAGTGGTATGAAGAGTGTGGCCTCCCCCTCCCCACCACTTCCGTAGTAGTTCCTCAATCCTAGCTGAAAGTAGATAGCGCAACTGACACCATTTTATAGCACATCATTTTAACGTTGGCTTTCTTCTCTGTTAACTTGTCTCCATTACTCTGTGTTCTTCATACCGCTTCTTTTCAAATCCTTTCGAATGACCAGAAATTGATAACTTTTCGTCAGGGATGCAACGATATATCGATATATGAAATATATCGATATATTACGTTTGATATATCGATATATTATCGGTCAATATCGATATATTTACCGATATATCGCAACCTGTTTTCAAGTAAATTTTTTTTTTTAGTAAAAATTAAATATTGAAATGGACGAGAAGGGACGCCTGTAGGTACTTGTAAAAACATCAAGTAATTTTATTCCAAATTATGTAGGTAGGTTCCTAGTGATGGGTTGATTTCAGACTGTTGACTTCAGCTCAGACATGATTGTGTACATAGTATTCACCTACAGTGGCTCTCAAGGCTCAATTACTTGACTTAAGCCAAAATTAATGGAGGCTCGTCCAGCTTAAAACTACCTACTATGCGAAGTGAAGCAGGTTTTCACAACAATTATTTTCAATTTTGAAGGAACATGATCGTCTGCAGTACCTATACCCCTGTCAATTTATAAATTAATTTAACATTGCAATGACAATTTCGCACTTTTTTCCAGTTTTTAAACAATGAATTTTGATCATTCATACCCAGTTACTTTTGAAAGAAGGTTAATACTTATTTCACACGGTTTTTCCAAAATCTTCCGATATGTCGAGTATATCGATAATATTTCCTCTAAAATGATGTTAGTAACTTTTCAATTCACCTACCTGCTTACTTCTTCAAGTTTTTCCAAGTAGATACTCCGATATGTTTACATAAATTTCATCCTAAATGATTTTTATATTGTTTTAAAACTATCAAATTCCCCTACCTACTTCACATGTTTTTTTACAGTAGATCTTCCGATACATCGAAATAGCGATATATTTTCTCCGATATATCGAAATATCGATATATTTTATCCGATATATCGATATCTCATTGACGATATATCATTTGATCGATATATTTCATTCGATATGCCATCCCTACTTTTCGTTACATCATCATTTAGATTTGCAAAAATTACTTGGAAAAACCAATCGAGGTGAAAGCTATTTTCAAAGTTCCTCTTGCAATTGTTGTTGTCCCTATCGCCAGTAGTTCAAATGTTCAATCGTCAACTGCCACCCATAGAAACATTTGAAACCCAGTATACATTTGAAAATCGCTCGATTTTTTCGTACATATCGCGAATATAACTGAATGTTATCAAATTAATTACTTAGATGCAGCCGGTAATGCACCAAGGAGAAAAATATGTGATAAACAAGGTGACTTGTTGTGATGAGGTTGGGAACAAGTGATCATGAACGCTATCTGTTGCAGTCCGCTATAACTACGTCCTGGAGCTCCACCAATCAGAACTCTTCTTGGGCTGCCACATTCAGCTTTCTGCCCAGTGGACACTTGTGAACCCACCTTCACTCTCAAGCCTTGTTCATGAATTGCGCCCTAGGTTAAGTTACGGATAGTTTGTTGAAATATACGCCTCCTATCTCCCGTTAAATCGTTGGTTTTCTCGTAATGCTGTTTCTACAGTAATTTTTTGCGCTCTTTCGATTGGTGTGGTCTGTTTAGTGTCAGATCAATAGGAAACCGAGGACAGGGAGCTACGACAAGCTTCGTCATAATGCAGTACAATATTTTACAGGAGAAAGGCATTATGTGCTCCCTCAATTCGCCTTCAAAAATCTTGTCTATGAATATCATTGAGTGCCCACCGACCCTTACCGGTGCATTTGAGGGTGAAATCAAACTCAAGTTATGCCTATGGATTCCGTCCTTAGTGCCTTCCTATGAATATTACTATTTTGCCGATCTCTGCTCCCAAAAAACGGGTCTTGATTCAATTATGCAAAAACGGAGTAATTCCGAAGAACTTCCACCCTTGGAGAAGCTCTCCAAGGTTTTCAAGTTTCCTCTTGGTTCGAGAATCTGCCTTCGAGTTCCGCAATGAAGGACTCAGCCCCTGAACCAGACAAAGCTACGGAATCGGAAGAAGAGAAAAGGGTGTGCGCAGCAAACGAAAATAGGGGGGAAAACTCATGAATCGTGTTCTTAGGAACCCTCTGATTCGGAAAAGCCAGAGATAATAACCTAAAATGTTTTCATGAATAAGGGATTGCATTCGGAAAGTTTGGCAGTTTGCTGTGCCGCCAAAGTTCTTGTTACTTCATTTCTAGCAGAAACATGAGGCGGAACGACTGCTAGGCGGCGGTAAATCCAACACACCGCAAATGTGGGATTTTGGTCTATCGAGGTTGATATACCTTTTGTTGACAATTTGACGTTTAGTTTTTTTCCGTTTCTTGTCTCTACATTCCTACATTAATTTGGGGGATCAGTGCCTACTCACAAATTTCAGCTTTCAAAACTATTTCTGGGCCATTGTGTGGTCTTTTTCCTTCAACCAACATTGTTATGGAGCTTCGGAAGGAAATACAAGATAGGTTTTCACAAGGTACTGGCGAGAATATCCCGTTTTGAGGTGGCATTTCGCGGGATTGTTAAACTGAAAATTTTCCTTACCACCTGTAGTTTATAGGGGCTCTATTTTTTGTGGGAGCCTAATTTTGTTTCTTTTCAAGAAATGTATTTGTGAGGAAGAATATAATTAAAAATTTCCTTTTTTTATATGATAATAAAAATAAAGAAATGTTTATTTTTAACGCCAGGGTCTTTATGAATGTTTTAATTATTGGGGAGGTATTTATGCCGAGCAACTTTGATTGGGCGAGGTACCACAACTGGAAAAAGGGGTGGGGGCAGGGGTCAACCCCAGTAGGGTGTCAGCCAGATTCATTGTCATCAGATTGAAATAATAAAGTACTTTGCATTTCAGTTAGGATAGGCTGGAGAAGAGCACCAAGTCGTTTTGAGGCAGGAGAAAGGCACTAAGTTGATTTAGGCAGGAGAAAGGCACTAAGTTGTTTTAGGCAGGAGAAAGGCACTAAGTTGTTTTAGGCAGGAGAAAGGCACTAAGTCGTTTTTAGGCAGGAGAAGAGCACTAAGTCGTTTTTAGGCAGGAGAAAGGCACTAAGTTGGTTTAGGCAGGAGAAAGGCACTAAGTTGTTTTAGGCAGGAGAAAGGCACTAAGTTGTTTTAGGCAGGAGAAAGGCACTAAGTTGATTTAGGCAGGAGAAAGGCACTAAGTTGTTTTAGGCAGGAGAAAGGCACTAAGTTGTTTTAGGCAGGAGAAAGGCACTCAGTTTTTTTAGGCAGGAGAAAGGCACTAAGTCGTTTTTAAGCAGGAGAAAGGCACTAAGTTGTTTTAGGCAGGAGAAAGGCACTAAGTTGTTTTAGGCAGGAGAAAGGCACTAAGTTGTTTTAGGCAGGAGAAAGGCACTAAGTCGTTTTTAGGCAGGAGAAGAGCACTAAGTCGTTTTTAGGTAGGAGAAAGGCACTAAGTCGTTTTAAGGCAGGAAAAGGGCACAAAGTCGTTTTTAGGCAGGAGAAGAGCACTAAGTCGTTTTTAGGCAGGAGAAAGGCACTAAGTTGATTTAGGCAGGAGAAAGGCACTAAGTCGTTTTTAGGCAGGAGAAGAGCACTAAGTCGTTTTTAGGCAGGAGAAAGGCACTAAGTTGTTTTAGGCAGGAGAAGAGCACTAAGTCGTTTTTAGGCAGGTGAAGAGCACTAAGTCGTTTTTAGGCAGGAGAAAGGCACTAAGTCGTTTTAGGCAGGAGAAGAGCACTAAGTCGTTTTTAGGCAGGAGAAGAGCACTAAGTCGTTTTTAGGCAGGAGAAAGGCACTAAGTTGATTTAGGCAGGAGAAAGGCACTAAGTTGTTTTAGGCAGGAGAAGAGCACTAAGTCGTTTTTAGGCAGGAGAAGAGCACTAAGTCGTTTTTAGGCAGGAGAAAGGCACTAAGTTGTTTTAGGCAGGAGAAAGGCACTAAGTCGTTTTTAGGCAGGAGAAGAGCACTAAGTCGTTTTTAGGCAGGAGAAAGGCACTAAGTTGATTTAGGCAGGAGAAAGGCACTAAGTCGTTTTTAGGCAGGTGAAGAGCACTAAGTCGTTTTTAGGCAGGAGAAAGGCACTAAGTTGTTTTAGGCAGGAGAAAGGCACTAAGTCGTTTTTAGGCAGGAGAAGAGCACTAAGTCGTTTTTAGGCAGGAGAAAGGCACTAAGTTGTTTTAGGCAGGAGAAAGGAACTAAGTCGTTTTTAGGCAGGAGAAGAGCACTAAGTCGTTTTTAAGCAGGAGAAAGGCACTAAGTTGATTTAGGCAGGAGAAAGGCACTAAGTTGTTTTAGGCAGGAGAAAGGCACTAAGTCATTTTTAGGCAGGAGAAGAGCACTAAGTCGTTTTTAGGCAGGAGAAGAGCACTAAGTCGTTTTTAGGCAGGAGAAAGGCACTAAGTCGTTTTTAGGCAGCAGAAGAGCACTAAGTCGTTTTTAGGCAGGAGAAAGGCACTAAATCGTTTTGAGGCAGGAGAAGAGCACTAAGTCATTTTTAGGCTTTTATTATTGGGGAGGTATTTATGCCGAGCAACGTTGATTGGGCGAGGTACCACAACTGGAAAAAGGGGTGGGGGCAGGGGTCAACCCCAGTAGGGTGTCAGCCAAAATCATTGTCATCAGATTGAAATAATAAAGTACTTTGAATTTCAGTTAGGATAGGCTGGAGAAGAGCACCAAGTCGTTTTTAGGCAGGAGAAAGGCAATAAATCGTTTTTAGGCAGGAAAAAGCGACTACATTGTTTCCAGGCAGGAGAAAGGCTCTGAGTTGTTTTCAGGCAGGAGAAGAGCACTAAGTCGTTTTTAGGCTGAAGAAAGGCAAAAAGTCGTTTTGAGACAGCAGAAAGGCACCAAGTCGGGGTCCTTTTGGTAAGAAATTTTCCAAATTGGTTGACATCAATTCAGTTTCCTGCGAATTTCTCAGCTGAGCTTGGCCCGATTCTGAGACACTCTGAAAACTAGGATTGAGTTTTTCTCAAAATCTAACTTTCTGACTTAGTGCTTTTCTACTTCAAACCGACGATTTACAAAATGACGAATCATCACCACCCAGCCTCTAAACTTTGAAAACAAGAGCGGAGAAATTTCAATAAATGCACCTTGGGAATAAATGTCAAGTGGCGCACTAAATGCCTTGGAAAATGTCTAGTCACTATTGATGATTGGGAATCAATACTACAGTATAAATACGTAAGAATTGTCGTTTTGATGCACCAATCACAGTTTTCCGTGATTGTGACTGACAGGGGACTGACGAGTTGATCTTCTTCCTCGAGGTAAAGCGACGTTTCGTAGAAGATGTTTCTAGACATAACACTTACATAATAATAGTCTCGTTTGAATCAGGTTCAATCAAACTGCCGTTTCATTATTCAATTATTTAATTCGTCTAATATCACAGAGTAAGGAGCAAAAATGCTATTTCGTATCATTACAATCGCCAAAATCGAGTCCATTAATAATAATCCACAGTAGGAACTTTTAAAATACTTCATATAAAAAAATAAATAGTAATCCGATGAACATCGAGAATGGTTGATGAAGTACCAAAATAAAGAGATCCAAACCGTTCTGGGTCACAGACATTTTTCGATTTAAATTATACATTCATCTTGACGACAAAAATTGATGAACTTTCATTATTTCCAAACATAAAAAATTGCATCATTTTCTTCAATGTCAGACTTAATTTTCCGATATCACAGAAAAAATTGTACGAATTTGAACGAGATCATAATGAAAACGTATTTTTGAAACAAGTCAAATTCACAATATTTATAGAACTTCAAGGTTTGGTTAATATACGAGGAACGTATTCGCAAAAATTAGTTCACAATATGGTTCAAGTCAACTGTTGCTATTGCAGCTGTATAGCAGACCACAACTAATCGAGCTGTGATCTCAGAATTACACATCATCATAGACGAATCTAATACACTATTTTGAATAGGAGCAGAGAAGTAGAACAATGAAGGACGAGGAAGTGAGGCACGTCATGTAGCATTCAATTCTCTTCAAACTCTACTAATTTGGACCGAATTGTATTGTTAGATACGAAGGATCGATTCTACAACTAATTTGCAAACTTTTTTGTTTCTTGACATTTTTTTTTAAACGCTTTAAAATTATACTTTTTTCACTTTTAAGATTTTGTTCGTGTTTTCGACCTTGAGCCATTAAAACGGCCATAACTCCCTCGATTTACTGGATAAACTCAAATATGAGTATACCGTTGGAAAGAACGTTAAATTTCCTATCAGTTCATCAGGACACAACAGCTTTTTAAGCCTTTCGTATAAGTGAATAAATTGGTCAAAGTCAGAAATTTAAAACTTTCTCGAAAATCACCATTTTTTAGGCTGACTCATCTTATGTAATAAACAGCCGTATCGGCGGGCACTTGACGATTTTGGTGTCATTTCCTATGTAATTTTCTACGCTGAATCAAATAGTGATACTTCCGACTGCTAGAAAGTGGATTTTTCGAAGAAAACCTTCGTTTTTCGTACATAAAATGCGCATTATTCTTAAATGTGGTAGTGAGCATGAAGTAACACCTTTTAACTCCGAATTTCTAGTTGATTGAAGTTTTTAAAACACACGTTTTCTGGCATTAAAACTTAAGTTACTCTTCTTATTTGAATGTTAAAAAGAAAAATTGATAGACCGTTGGAAAGCTGAGATTCTGGGCAAGTTTTTTCCGTTGAGTGCCCGCCGATACGGCTGTTTATTACATAAGATGAGTCAGACTGAAAAATGGTGATTTTCGAGAAAGTTTTAAATTTCTGACTTTGACCAATTTATTCACTTATACGAAAGGCTTAAAAAGCTTTTGTGTCCTGATGAACTGATAGGAAATTTAACGTTCTTTCCAACGGTATACTCATATTTGAGTTTATCCAGTAAATCGAGGGAGTTATGGCCGTTTTAATGGCTCAAGGTCGAAAACACGAACAAAATCTTAAAAGTGAAAAAAGTATAATTTTAAAGCGTTTAAAAAAAATGTCAGGAGACAAAAAAGTTTGCAAATTAGTTGTAGAATCGATCCTTGAAGTTTGGTCCTCGAGTTAGGGTGACACCCTGTATAGAAAAATTAAAAATAATATACCATTGTGTAATAATTTGCAGCGTTCTTGCAGATCAATGGGGAATTTGCCTCACAATTTTTTTTTCCGAATGAGGGTTTATTTTTATGGAATAAAACCATGGTGAGCTGCTCGAAAACGCATCCAAAAAATTTAGAGAATTTAAGGAAGATGGAAATTTTAAATGTGTAAGAGGCTGCCATGTTTGAAACGTAACGAATATTCTACCAATCTGACTTCAAAGGAGGTTCTGTGGCGCTTACCACAGAAGCGGAACATACACGAACTTTTAGCTTACAAGTAGTGCGCACAAGAGTGCGCCGCGAACTGGCAGGAAGAACCCAGACACCAGAAACACTCACTTTTTTACAATACGATTCTACCTACTAGTTTATCAAGCATTATTAGTCTTCATCTTCTCTTATTTAGTTTCAAGATTTGAATCACATTATTCGAGTAGCCATTTCACTGGATCGTTTTGTGTGGTGGTGCTAGAACTCTGTCTGTTGTCGGAGTTGTTTTCGCGTCTTTTTTTTTCGTATGACGTCAACAATATTCCTCGATTTTCGCGGTGTTTTGTAACAGAGGCTTCACTTGTTTAGACATTTTCTCCTACGGTAAATTTTTCCCCTTGGTTATTCCTAGTGTTAAACGTTATTCTAGGGCCCTATTATAGGATTTGACTTGAAATTCCAGAATCTAAAATTGAGGCCAATTCCCCATTGCATCATTAAATTCATTATCTTTGATTGTGTTCGCTTAAATCGTCCAATTCCAATTGTGATTTCGCCTTATGTTGTGTACTCGCTCTCTCTCGATTTCTATGACACGTTCAATTCAATTCTTCAAAAAATCGAAGAAAATGACTCCGCAAAGATATCGTCGTATTGAAATACGATATAAATGAAGTTCGGTCGGAACAAATCCACAACGAAGTCATTCTGGTCGACACACCAGCACCCTAATCAAGCAAGACCTAAGCTCCTCTTTTTTGAAATCCTCTACCAAATACTCAAGAATATACAAAAGAAGGAAGAATGAAGAAAGCGAAAGCAGCAAGGAGACTCGAGGAAATATTTGCTGAGAAAGAAGTTCTTACAGAACGGAAGAGCAGAATCTATCTTAGCTGGCCTCCCGAGCGCCCCACTCTATGTTCACTGATGGTCTGTTCGGAGAGGCAGTCCTGAACGGTTCGGAGGAGTCCATTCGCCTCTATCCCCTCCCCTTTTCAGTTCCGTTTTGGTTCCGGACTGCCTCTCCGAACAGACCCTGAATTGTTTAACCCACTTCTCGTTGAAATTTTTCCATTTTTTTTTTTGCAATGTATTCCGCAATGTATTTTGACAATTTTTTTGTGCCAACTACCCTTAATGGATAAACATTCTTTCTTTTCAGAAAATGTTGGTTTGGTACTGATTACCTTCTTGTGAGTCTGAATTTGGCATACACGCCAGGCTCAATACTGTAATTCACAGTAAAATTTAAAAAATCAAAAACACTGCGGGTGTGCATATCCTAGCCGCAAAGGACTGCTGCCTCGACCACTGAAGGAGTGGGATAATTTAGGTGCACATTGGGTAATCAACATGGATGTGAGCAAGCCCAAGTGGATATTAGCCAACAATTGGCACGTAGTTACCCAATGACACCATTAAAGCTTCCAAATCCAAGTCAAAATCAACTATTTACCAATCAAAGTTGCGAAAAGGAAGTAAATAAGTGAAATTTCATCGCAATTCTACTCTACCACGAATTCAAACTATCCCTGAAAATCGATGCTTGCTACAAGAATTTATCATTATTATTATTTTTTACATACTTCACTTCCTCGTCTTAATCTAGTTCACAATAGACACCTACATAATTATGTACGTTTTAAAGTTCAATTAAAAAACATAACTATACAGTAGTCGGATCAAATGACGAAATACCTTCTCTACACCATAAATTAGGTACATGTAGAGCATGCAACTTTAAATATCTACAGTGATGATTAATACGATATAATATAAATTAATCATTGTAGATTTGTAGCACTGCACAACTCTTGATGGAAATAATGCACTTACATTTTCCCATTAGAAAAAATAGTGTAAGTTTACAATACTTATTACATAATAATGTGAATGAATGTATTTTCCGAAAGACAGCGGTACTTGAAAAAAAAAAATTCCGGCTTCTTTCTCGCGATCTGTATATTTCATGTACAATAACACATTGTGTTGGACTATATTTACGTACTAGGTATGAACTTTGAACAAACAACTGCCTAAAAATAAAAGTTGCACGCTGGAGGTTACAATATTTGAACTGTAAGGTTTCTTAAAAATAGCCCGAATTTCAGCTTATCAGTACGATGGGTCTTATGAATAATTTACCTGCTAGCATAGCGATGATTTTGTCACAATGGATGCTCTTTAAGATATGACAAGAATAATAAGAGTACCTAACTACAGTAGCAGTACGAATCATCATATCCAATTTACGTACTTGGACTAAATAAGGTTTCCAATATCATCTTTATCAGGTATGAACTAGATATCACTGGTAGAAAAACTTAAATCTAAAATTTGGTCGGGATTCATAAGTCCCAACCTGACGGTATAGTTATGTGCTAAATTAAGGTGACATGTTAAATGTACGTCACACGTCCTGTGACTAGTGAGAACTCTAGTAGTTAGGTACGTGGCAACATCGTAATTCCCACATTGGAATTACTATTTTTCCATTTTCGTCCTTCAGGACGAATTTTCATCGAGAAATTTCAATTTGGGATTGTAATATCAAAGAAGAACCACCCATTTACCACACCTTGACCTTTTCATATCTTTACGCCGAATGTGATGAGAAAGTGGTGAAAGATGCTGCGTTGATTGAGATGTTGCGTAAGATTGTCTAGAGCAACAGCAGAATGCTGAAGACAATGAAACGGCGGCCAGATCTCAGGATGGGGAGAGCAAAACTACGGCTTATTCAACTTAGTTTCCATTCAAGTAGCGCTGCAGGAATCATGTCAGACACCAGCACAGTTTGAGATACTTCCGCCCGGTCCAACACTTCGTTGGCACGAATGATAAATACAGGTCTGCCACTACAAGGGTCGATTCTACAACTAATTTGCAAAAAAAAATGTCTCTTAGCAATTCTTCTTACCCATTGTATTAAATGAATGGGGTTAGTTCCGCTAGTTATAAGAATACAATTATTATCTACGTACCGTATTGGAGAATCCGTCGTAACCAGCAAGTCGAGTACAGGAGGCGAGCGCTTTCGATGTAAAGACATCATCTTCAGGCCGTAGAGAGAGTACTAAAGTTTGTCAGTCCGTCGTTCTGTTTATATAGTCTGGGTGAAAGGGAGGTAGGTAAAAGGATTAGAAAGGAAAGGGGACCACATAGTAACGAGACCACGTGGTGAAAGGTTGTTTGTCTGTCATGTCAAGTGAAAGGGAGAGATAAAACTAATCCTATTAGCTAATTGTACCTTCACCACGTGGTGACCACGTGGTCTTCTATTCTAAATTATGAATATATTATAAACTAGCTTACATAACTAAATTATTGATAAAATGATTAACTTATATCTATATCTATTTCTAACTTTTTTTAATTTTTATTTTTGGTTAGTTGATTATTTTATTTATTGTTAGAGATTATGATATCCTAGGTCGTTTGGTTGTCTGGAAGTTAGTGGAGTCGTGAGGGTGCTGTTTGCGTTTGTAAGATATATCTCCATATATATCCATATATATATCCATATCTCCTTACAAACGCAAACAGCACCCTCACGACTCCACTAACTTCCAGACAACCAAACGACCTAGGATATCATAATCTCTAACAATAAATAAAATAATCAACTAACCAAAAATAAAAATTAAAAAAAAGTTAGAAATAGATATAGATATAAGTTAATCATTTTATCAATAATTTAGTTATGTAAGCTAGTTTATAATATATTCATAATTTAGAATAGAAGACCACGTGGTCACCACGTGGTGAAGGTACAATTAGCTAATAGGATTAGTTTTATCTCTCCCTTTCACTTGACATGACAGACAAACAACCTTTCACCACGTGGTCTCGTTACTATGTGGTCCCCTTTCCTTTCTAATCCTTTTACCTACCTCCCTTTCACCCAGACTATATAACAGAACGACGGACTGACAAACTTTAGTACTCTCTCGACGGCCTGAAGATGATGTCTTTACATCGAAAGCGCTCGCCTCCTGTACTCGACTTGCTGGTTACGACGGATTCTCCAATACGGTACGTAGATAATAATTGTCTTCTTACCCCTTGTTTTTCCAAATTTTCTTTCAATTTTAAGATTTTTTGATTTTGACTTTTCGTCACTAAATTGGTCATAACTCCCTTAATTTGCTGTGTAAATTCAAATTTGAGGAAACCGTTGGAAAGAGCATTAAATTTCCGATCGGTCAGATGCCTGACCTTTTCTTTGAGTCAAATGACGCGAAAAAGCTCGCTAAAAAGGTAGTTTTACCTTATTTGGGAAACCTTGAGTTTCTTCAATCGGAAATTAAATAATAATAATATTTTTTATTTGTAAAAGGCCTTAGCAGGCAATACAAACGTCAACAAATAAATTAGTATAACAAAATAACAAATTTCAAACAACATTATATATATAAAGTCAGAGGGCTCTCGAAATTTTTGAGTGTACTGTAAAAAACTGCAGGTTCGTAAAGTTCTAGTTGAACGAGCTCGCTTTTAACCACTATCTTGAAAGATTTATAGGGTAGGTCCTTAGTTTCTGCGTTCAAACAATGAGGAATTTCACCATGTCGGAATTTCCTATTTTTGACCCCAAAATAGGATTCAGCACCTCGAAAAACCTCCCAAGGCAAACTTTCAGCCCGAACTTCCTAATTTACGAATAAACAAAACAGTGTAGAAAATACGAATGTTTAAAAAAAACGGGAAAATGACGTCATGCTGGAATAGTTCATTTATGGCCGCTTGAAGCACTGAGATCGAGAAATCTATAGTCCCCAGATGCAACATTTCACAAAACCAGTTAAGTTCGAAATCGAAAAACCGAAGAAAAAAAAATAGAAAAAGCAAGATGGGGAAAATTAGGTTTCCCCTGTTTTTGTTTGATAACTTTTCTCTTAGATAACACGATTTCGTCGTACCACTGGACAACACTGGGAGGAAACGGCGATCCGAACAGCCAATCAGGGAGTGTTTCCGCTTCACGTTGAAGAAGTCCGTTTCCCCGGTTATTTTTTGAAATCAAAAATTTTGATTGTCCCCCAAAAATAACAGGAGACTTATTTTCCGAAATCAGCCCGATTTTCATCTATCCCACACCATTAACTATTCATGAAAAATACCAACAGAATTCGGTGAAATTCCTCATTGAAGAGACGGTAACCCATCTGCTGAGGGTTGGAGGTCATTGAGGAATTCAGCCTGGCCTTAGGGGGAACACAGATCATGGCGGGATCTCGTGAAGTGATCGTGCATTGAAGAACCAGAGGAAATGGCGCCCAGATCGCTCTTCACGAGCAACAGGCATTCGAGGACGTACATGCCGAGGAGAGTGAGAACGCCGAGAGCTTTAAAGTGTCCTCGACAGCTTTCAGGCAATCCCAACTTTAAGGTGGGATTTCGCATGCAGCGGCTGTGGCCAGCGTACGCGTCTCCGAACCGCGGCGACCAGCCGCCCACTACTCCTTCTGTGTATTTCAATGGAACCGATTTGACATGACCGCCAGCGGCCGCGGTCAGAAATTCGGGCCGCCGCGTCTCGGCGGCTCGAGGGACCAGTCGAGACGCGCCCCTTCCGGCGGCTGTATATGCAAACCCGTTTCATTTCAAGTGAAATTTGGTACATCACGGAGGTGAAGACTGTAATTCACGCAAACCCGTTCATTTCAAGGGAAATTCTGTACATCACGGAGGTGAAAACTGTAATTCACGCAAACCCGTTTCATTGAAGGGAAATTCTGTACATCACGGAGGTGAAGACTGTAATTCACACATTTTAGTTGACCAAGGGTTTTTGAGTTGCCACCCTGTCTTGCCCGAGTGATAGTGTTTTCAGTGTTTTTGTTCAGCGTTTTTGTTCAGTATTTTTACAATGACTCGTTATAGTCCAGATGATGATGAACAACTAATTCACCTCGTAGAGGAGCACCAAGAGCTCTATAACCTGGAAAACCCCCAATACCCCTTGCCATCACGTTTCCGCTCCCGTTGAACCAAAAAAATAGACTGATGATCGACGGGACGCCGCGTTCCATCGCCGACATGCGAAACTACCCTCTCCCGCGGCCAGCCGTGGCCGCGTCTCCATGCAAAATCCCACCTTTATACAGGGTGTCACCCTAACTCGAGAACCAAACTTCAAGGATCGATTCTACAACTAATTTGCAAACTTTTTTGTCTCCTGACATTTTTTTTTAAACGCTTTAAAATTATACTTTTTTCACTTTTAAGATTTTGTTCGTGTTTTCGACCTTGCGCCATTAAAACGGCCATAACTCCCTCAATTTACTGGATAAACTCAAATATGAGTATACCGTTGGAAAGAACGTTAAATTTCCTATCAGTTCATTAGGACACAAAAGCTTTTCAAGCCTTTCGTGTAAGTGAATAAATTGGTCAAATTCAGAAATTTAAAACTTTCTCGAAAATCACCATTTTTCAGGCTGACTCATCTTATGTAATAAACAGCCGTATCGGCGGGCACTCAACGGAAAAAACTTGCCCAGAATCTCAGCTTTCCAACGGTCTATCAATTTTTCTTTTTAACATTCAAATTAGAAGAGTAAATGGAGTTTGAATGCCCGAAAACGTGTGTTTTACAAGCAAATCCAGTGTTTTAAGCGGTTTCTGGTCCCCCTCGACCTCAAGATGGCTTGACGATTTTGGTATCATTTCCTATGTAATTTTCTACGCTGAATCAAATAGTGATACTTCCGAATGGTTCCGACTGCTAGGAAGTGGATTTTTCGAAGAAAACCTTCGTTTTTCGTACATAAAATACGCATTATTCTTAAATGTGGTAGTGAGCATGAAGTAACACCTTTGAACTCAATAAAAACTTCAATCAACTAGAAATTCGGTGTTTTTATTGAGTTCAAAGGTGTTACTTCATGCTCACTACCACATTTAAGAATAATGCGTATTTTATGTACGAAAAACGAAGGTTTTCTTCGAAAAATCCACTTTCTAGCAGTCGGAACCATTCGGAAGTATCACTATTTGATTCAGCGTAGAAAATTACATAGGAAATGATACCAAAATCGTCAAGCCATCTTGAGGTCGAGGGGGACCAGAAACCGCTTAAAACACTGGATTTGCTTGTAAAACACACGTTTTCGGGCATTCAAACTTCATTTACTCTTCTAATTTGAATGTTAAAAAGAAAAATTGATAGACCGTTGGAAAGCTGAGATTCTGGGCAAGTTTTTTCCGTTGAGTGCCCGCCGATACGGCTGTTTATTACATAAGATGAGTCAGCCTGAAAAATGGTGATTTTCGAGAAAGTTTTAAATTTCTGAATTTGACCAATTTATTCACTTATACGAAAGGCTTAAAAAGCTTTTGTGTCCTAATGAACTGATAGGAAATTTAACGTTCTTTCCAACGGTATACTCATATTTGAGTTTATCCAGTAAATTGAGGGAGTTATGGCCGTTTTAATGGCTCAAGGTCGAAAACACGAACAAAATCTTAAAAGTGAAAAAAGTATAATTTTAAAGCGTTAAAAAAAAAAATGCCAAGAGACAAAAAAGTTTGCAAATTAGTTGTAGAATCGATCCTTGAAGTTTGGTCCTCGAGTTAGGGTGACACCCTGTATAGTGCGGAGCCCCCTTTTTTGCTGTCTGAACACCGCCTCAGCAAGGCTAGAGTTCCCCCACAGTCCTAACCCATGAGAACCAATATTTTTTCAATATGCAAAAAAGGTAAAAACCGCTCCACAATCTCGGCTTTCCAACCGTCTAGTCATTTTATTAACAAAGTGGAACTTATCACTGACATTTGTGTTTGAACCCGGAAAACCTTGTATTTTTTCAACGGAATCAGCGCTCCGGATATGAAGCAAACACCTCAGATGTTCTTAGCTAGAGCGCTGATTCCATTGAAAAAATTCACGTTATTCCGCTTTCAAACAAAAATTTCTGTAATAAGCCCCACTTTAAAAATAAAAATGACTAGACCGCTGGAAAGCTGAGATTTGGGCGCAGTTTTTACAGTTGTTGCTTCTTGAAAAAAATATTGGCTCTCTGATTTCCGATTGAAAAAAACTCAAGGTTTCCCAAATAAGGGAGAATTTCTTTTTCAAAGTGCTTTTTAGTGTCTCAAACCTTGACTCAAAGAAAAGGTCGGGCGTCAAACCGATAGGAAATTTAATTCTCTTTCCAACAGTTTCCTCAAATTAGAATTTACACAACAAATTAAGGGAGTTTTTGACCTTTTTTTTCATTTTAGTAACATAAGGTCAAAATCACGAAAAAATGTTAACATTGAAAAACACTTAGAAGAACAAGGGTTAGAAAAACTGCTAAGAGAAATTTTTTGTTGCAAATTAGTTGTACAATCGACCCTTGAAGTTATTCGGACTCAAGTTGTATAATAGTACATGATAAAATAGGATTAGAAAAGATCGTCATCATTATTTGAACTCATCGACCAATGATAAAATGAACATAAATAGTTCAAACTAAGCAAGGACTCTTTCTTCATAAAAGCAAGCAATCTCAAGACCACTACTCTTCTACATCCAAAACCACTTTTTCAATTTCTTTTCTGACTTGTACGATTGGTGAGGTGTGGACAAATGAGAGGTACATCCCTTGTGATAGTACAAATACGATCGGATACTTCAGTTCTCACGCTTGTATGCCTGTGGCTTGTCGTGGAACCAAACCCACTTCTCTACTTTGTGAGAAGAGAATCATAATATCGAGTTTGATGAGGTTGGTACGCTCATCATAATTTAGAAGAAGCGACAAACGACAAAAAACGTGGTAAATCAAAACATTCAACAACGGAGAAATTCATGAGAAAATGATTATCTGACTACTAAGTCATTATAAAATACGGATACTGTAAATGGCTTCAAAACTGATTATAGAAGAAAAGGAAGAATCAAGGATGAAGAAACTTGATGGTTTATTTTGTAGAAATCGTACAACAAATTCGAAGGGATCAGGCTACTGTAGAGGATATGGAGAAGTAAAAAGGTTGCGTATAAATACCTTGTGAAGTCTTGAGAGGAAGAAGAATAATATTCTTGGACGACGCTGGAAGGTTTGGTAAACCTTCGCCCTCTCTCCCTGTCTCGGTCTCGGTCTCTGTCCAGTCTCTCGATCGGACGAGGATCTCCCCGGTCGTTTTTGGGAGGTGGGGCGCCACCGTATTCGTCTTTGTACCTCTGCGAGTAGTACCTGATGGCGAGGAAAAGCGTACAAATTTATAGCGCCACAACAAAAACAGTATTTCTGATAGTATAGTCCGATGTTGGTAGTATTTCTGGGGTTATTCAGGACTGACTCACCTGACTGGAGAATGTCGTGGAGAACGCTCACGCTCAGGCCGACGGTCATCCCGTCGTAGACCTCGAGGTCCTGGTGGTGGAGGGGAGTAATGGCGGTCCCTGTCCCGACTTGGAGACCGGCTGTGGTAGCTCCTCATGGATCTAGGAGACCTGGACCTCGGAGGAATAGGAGATCTGGATCTAAAATAACGTTAAGAAATACAATTTGAAAGGTACAGCTTCCACATTTTAGAGGATTTTTCCATGTTGTCATTCATTTCAGGATGGAACAGATCTACTGAGTTAATAAGAACGGAGTTGAGTAGAACATTGTCTATTTCCACGCAAATAATGAGTTACAAGTTAAATCGATTTCGACGGTTAGGTCATCATCAGTAACAAACAATAACTGAAGGTACATCAAAAGGAGCATAGCTTATATAGTCACAAGTGAAAGGGAGCTTGAATCCCATTGGTCGAGAAAGTGAAAGTCATACCCAATCAGTGAAAGGAGAATCCTATTGGCTCAGAGAAGTGAAGGGACCTGGGAGGATCATCAAATGCCAATCAAGGCAGACAAAGTGAAAGGGAGCTCAAACATTGGTGAGGGTAACATTGTGAAGGGGAGACCAAGCTATTGCAGGAATGAACCCATCAACGGTGAAACATGATGAGGGACCACCTCATTCAGACATTTACCAGACCTATCACTCTTAACACCTTCAGACCGGGGCTCAAAACCCAGATTGTCCCCAGGACCTAGGAAAATTTTGGAACTTCACAGCAAAACAGTCGCACTGATGAGAAGCCGGCATTTTTGCGTGATAACATGCACTGATATCCAAAACCGAAAGGTTGGGACGGTAAGGTGGGTTCATTCTGAAGCGATTGAGACCAAAAAGAGCCCTGTTGGGGGAAAAATGAACTATCCAGAGCGTTTCGAAAAATGTTCATGGATCCACCGAATCATGAGTTCATGGATCCACCGTGGAAGCAGCCGTACCAGGTGAAGGTTTCGCATGGATCCAGGGTGGAAGCAGCCGGTCTGAACGTGTTAAGAATCTCGAACTTTTCAAGCACATCCAACATACCTCCCTTCGGGCAAAAATGAGGAAATTTTATGTACCTTCCGTTTGTTAGATCAAAACTAAAGTTATGATTGGATTCTCTTAGGTGATTCGCAGAAGCAGAGATCTACTGAGGGTCTATTTCATAAAATAACAATTTACAAACGAATCAACAGCTGAGTTACCTGCTGCTTATGGAGAAACTTCGGCTTCTAGATCTTCTCCTGACGTTGGATCGAGACCTGGACCTGGGCGGTGGAGACCTCGACCTTGGAGTCCGAGATCTCAACCTCGTGCTGCTTCTAGATCTCGAACGGGGAGGACGAGACCTCGGACGTGGAGAGGGCGACCTGGAGTACGATCTCCCGAATGATGGAGAACGGCGACGCGGTGGCCGACGATCTCTCGCTCTCCCGAGGTCCTTTTCTCTCAAGAGGCGGTTGAACACTTCCAACGGATCGTCAATTGGGCTACGGAAAACAATTCAACACAATAAACAATTGGCCCAAGTCACACATATTACAAACCATCTGTTCAGGTGGCTCTTCAAAAGGGGGGTGGCTGTGGGTAGAGCCGCTCGGCACTTGTCAGGACGATATGGTTTTACATAATCCAAAATTACGTCGGTCAATGCCGTCATAAAATAACTTTTACACATAGTATAAGAACCGCCAGGGACTCTTAATTTCCAAAAAGTGTCACATTTCTTCAATTGGCACAATACAAAATCTCGTAGAGGTTCGAGAAAGTTTATCTTTTTGACATAGATATGTCTTTTGGCTGGGGGTCAAGGAATAGGGTGTGCGCCTGGGTAGGAAAAACTGTTTATTGTTATTTTTAATCTAAGGTAGACCTCATTCCGAGAATTTTGGTACCAACCGACACCTTCTAGCGTGTGTAAATCTTTTCCTATGAATTTTCAAAGTTTCAACCGTTTATGACGTCACAGTGGGCTGGGGGGTCCCTCCCAGGCAAGAGGGGCTCGTGACGTCATAAACGTAAACGTCATAAAAATCATAGAAACACATCTACTCACTCTAGAAGGTTGGGTTGGTGCCAAAATTCTCAGGATGTAGTCTACTTTCGATTAAAAATCTAAAAAAATCAAGGCGCTCCCCCCATTGTTCGCAATTACATGCGATCGGAGTTTTCTTTTAAGAGAAAAATTCTGTTCATTCATGGAAACAATTGACAAATCCATGATTTACATATCCACAACCATATTTAGAGCAACTGGTCGAATGAGATTTGATTTATCTGCAAAATATGATTTTTGGTAGTGACAAGAACAGAGATCCCACAACTATCCATGAAAAATTGACTTTTTTGGAGTAATACGTGGATACTAAAACCTATTGGCCAAAACCAATTTGTCAACCGAAAGAGAAACTGATTACCAACAAAACAAAAAAAAAAGTTAGATTCGCTCTGATAGAACCAGAGAAAACAGGTTAAACATAGTAGAAACCGTAAATGTTCAGGAGCCTTTTAAGTTTTTTCACTCGTGTGCCTGGTGCGACGTGAATAACTGCCTGCCCATCTTCTTCCAACTATCCCCATCCACGAATTAGATGTCCATTTGTTTATACAGTTGTTTCTTCTTCCATATTACTTACCGAATGTTTTGTAATTCTGTAGGATTTAAAGAAAAAGAAGAATAAAGGAAGGTAGGTTATCAAAACCATAACACGATACCCGTTTTGTTTCTCCATTTTGGTTTATTATTTTCAATAATGAACCTTTGGAATCGACCAAGAAAAAAAAAATTTTAACACCCCTCAAAATTTGATGGTTTACGTTTCAAGGTACGTAGAATCCAAAAATCGAATACAAATTTGGCCGTCCGTCCGCCGTACGCGGCACTTTTGCCACTTAGCATTGACAGATTTTGATGAAATTTGGTATGTAGGCTCCATTTGGGGTCTAGTTGTGCCCCGAAGCTTTTGGTCGATGTAGGTCACTCCTAAGGGTTCCAAAATCAATTTTGAAAACGCCCTAACTCAAAAAATTTCGATATAAAGGTATTGTTTTTCCTTCAATTTTGGATTCTATAGAATTTTTAGAATTTTTTGAGACCACCCGGAGCTCTGTAGGACAAACCGTTCGCTCCCTACAAAAATTTAAGGGTTTATATTGAAATATATATATATGTATATAAATCAAAACACGAATGTGAATCGCAAAAGAGGCCTAATCTCCGTTCAAACTACAGCTGACCGAAATTCGATCAATGGTTGGTGATTTTGACTTTTTTTTTGATTTTTTTTTTTTAATTTTTTTTTGTTTTTTGATTTTTTTTTTTTTTCATATTGGATGGTTGGTGATTTTGTAGACGAGTGATCTATATAGAAAAATAATAAACCATTGTGTAATAATTTGCAGCGTTTTCAATTGCTCAATTCTTCGTCGTCTTAGCGAATTTTCTTCACTCTTTCCCTACTACTCGTCCCTAGGGTGTATTCAAAAGTCTTAGGACTCCTAATAGGTGGGTAAGTCGAAAGAAAATGGATGAAGATGGCATTATAAGCAGCTCGGTCGATGTGACTCCTTTCATTTCAAGGGAATCTTCTGGCGGATAATGATGGAACTTTGGAAATTTATATTGACCGATAAATCGTCGTAGACCTGGGTGTGGTCTTAAAATGTTCGTTAACAAGCCTAATTTAATTTGAAAAATAAATAAATAAATGATTTTTCTTCTTTGGTACCCAATCCCCTTTAACAACTTGACTTCAACACCTCGAGAAAACAAATGGATCAGTGAGAATGACAACAGTACATGTCCCCAATCAGCTTATCGACATATCAGGTGTCAGGTGGTATAAGTCCATGGACTCCTACTGTTTTTTCCCTCAATCATTTTCATTTAGGCTCTGTTCAAGCTTACCGAGTGTGGTTAGCATACTGCTCTTGTGCTCAATGCGTAGTTCTACTGGTTACAACCTACAAAAAGTCATTTTTCAACAATCGTCAAAAATGGACTTTTACTGTTTTTATTCTCATCGATTCAAATAAATCACTGGATAATGGGGTAGTTGCATGGGTCGGAATTTCGTGTTTTTGACTTCAGATTCGAATTTAGCGCACTTAAAAACGTGCCTGCACCAGTTTTCAGTTCGAAATTCCATTTAGTTTCGCCGTATTTCAATAAAGAAGTACCGTCCTTTTTAGTGTTGGCGGGCCACTCCTCTTACGTCATCCCTAAACGAGAATCTCACGATAGAGTGCGTTGAGATCACTGCCATCGAGGACAATTCGAGTCAGAAACATTGAAATATAGTTAGAAAATAATGGTGATGATTAAAAAAACTTTGAAATATATTTTTCAGGCTTTACATGTATGAATTAATCGTTTAAATTGAAAGTTTTGAAGCATATTTTGGTTGTTTTATGAAAACACAACCTTGCGCCAGGGTAACAGTGGTGTAGGGGTCTCTTGGCCCCCTTCACACCCGTGACGTAGCCCCCACCCCGCAGCGTCCAAGCCGTGTGTAGGTTTTCCCGCCTGAATCCGAGAATCCCGTTCTTTGAAAAAATCTCTAAATTTTTAGGAAGCGTTTCTGGGAGTTTTATTTGCAGATTCGTACTTCAATAGAGATTCTCTACACAGAAAAAATACAAAAACATATCATGCAACTACCCCATTGGATATCTGAGCTTTACTCAGTATTTATACACGGATTAAGTGTTACATGGATACTATTGTGAGCTCCCACTCACTGAAACACCTCATCAGTGGCGGAGCTAGGTTAAGTTAGCCTCCCTCCTGAGACTCCCCAGACAAGCGGGACGCCACCTCCACCAGCGCGTCCAACTCCCCGACGAGGGAAAACAGCTGACGTTCCTCGTCCAGCCAATCAGAACCCTCCACGAACAACATCTTAGTGGAGGGTGGGGAGTCGCACCGGAATTTCCAGAAGGCTCAACGGCTTCGCTTCATTCCAGTTACAACTAGGGGTGTGTCGGTCCAGGTATTTCCCTGGAACGGTTCCAACGGTTACGGTGACAAAGATGTAACCGTTCCAAATTATTGGTACAGTTCCATTACCGGTACAGGCGATCAAATCCCAATCACACGGCATGGATGAAGCAGACAGTCAAATCCCTATCGTCCTTCTTCCATGCTTATGATCTCAACTTGCAATACAATAGCATAATTTTCCTTGACAATTCGCTAAAAGGAAGGAATTTGAACAAGTGTTACAGAAGAGACAATTTATTATAAATAATAGTTACCAAACAAGTCAAGGAAAGAATAATGACGTTGCAGTTTAAGAACTTAACATGACAATAATAAATTAATAATACTGGAGACAACTTCCATGCTAACCAGGCCAGAAGATAACTTCCCGCTCAAGAGCCATTCCATGAACCATTCTCAGTCCATGGAAGTAGTAAGGGCGCTTCCAGGTACAACATGGAACGGAACTGAGAACAAGATCCATGCTTACCGGTCCAGAGCCATTTAACATTCTCTATGATATCTTATCGGTCCGGTTCCATCCTTACCGGTCCAGTTCCATCCTCACCAATCATAATGATCAGATTGATGAGATGATTGATCAGATCATTGTGATTGGTGAGGATGGAACTGGACCGATGAAAAAGATTCTCTTCCCGGTCCAGAGCCATTTCAAGATACCTTATCAGTCCGTGGAACTGGACCGGTAAGGGTCGAGTTTTTGTCACTGCGTGGAACCGTTCCAACCTGATACTCGGTTCCACAGTCCCGGTACAGCTGTACCGACACACCTCTAGTTACAACCATCTGAGAGATTGGTAGCCGCGAGCCCTGCCCACTGCCAAGTCTGCTCTTCCCCCCTGTTCTACCTTGTGCGCACATTTCAACCACAAAGTCGACTTAAATTCACGTAATTCGCCGCGAAGTCCCCTGCTGCTCCAGCGAAGAACGACCCTCAACACCTCGCCACGAATCTGCGCAGAATTCCTTCGGGCCCTGTCAGAGTGAGTGCACAAACCTAACATACTAAATCTTTGGCCGAAATAGTGCTGTGATTAGAGTAAAAGTACTAGTAATAATTTAGACACGAAAACGATACGAAACCACAACTGTAAACCGAACTGCCTTTTGATGATGACTTGGAACTTTGATAATGTTGATTGAGATTGGAAACGATATTGTAAAAGAATCACACGGAACTGTTGTACAAAACCATTTCTATTTTGTATCATATTCATGCCTCTTTCGTTCGCCCTTCAGGCTTTTAACCTTCTCGTGCGCTGCACGTTAAATTTGTTCCTTTAATAAATCAAAGCTAGTAGTTGTAAACCTTGTAGTTTTTCTTGACTTTCCCTGGTTCAGATAACTAGTACGAGGAACGTGCATCGACACATCTCAGGTATTTTTGCATAATCCCTTCAGGATCATTAATTAAGCCCCTCAGGCCAGACACATTTGTGGTCTGTTTCAACTTCATGCGCCCTTCAGGCTAACACAGTTTCGACACAACATCGCCACAGAGCTTCAAAATTGTCTACGCCTCGCCACAGGTAAATATAATCACGCTACCCTTTAACTTAAAATGAGTCATAAGTGTTTTTGGTATTTGCTTTTTCTCTTCCCCCACAGAACTCGTGCCAAAGTTGTTCAACTATTAACGACACAGTCGTCACTCGTTGAACGATACGCTCATACCTTGGTGACAGTGGTAGGCTTAACCCCCTCCCTCTGTCCACAACGTGTGAGCACACACACAAGCCTACACTATGAACACGTACGCTTTACAATAATTATAGTTTAGGATTAAAAGATAAAAATACCAATAGACATTCGTGAAACTACTCACGCTGAGCTGATATGTGGTCCATTTGATGAATGTGGAGGCCTGTAAGGAGCTCTGGGAGCCCTCGGAGGATAATAGCTATTCCCTCTGTAGTTGATGTTCATCCTTGGAGGAGGATGGTGATCGACGCCAGGAGGATACGTGCCAGACAGGTCATGTCGCGGCGGTGGATGGGGAAAATTTGGACGATACATGTAGTTTCCTGAATACAACCAAACATATTTTAGGATACCTACGACATGAGAAGAATATAATTGGGACTGTTTAATTAACTCTATCTACTTTGAAAATGGTGCAGTAAAAAGTTTAATCACTATTCTGAACCACTTTCCAAGGTAGGGTTAAGGGTAACAGAACGAGATGTTGATGTAGAGAAACTGAATGCAGAGAAAAAAGTCAGAAATAAAGACAAAACTCATTAATAATCGTCATTGAGCACCGTAAAATTCATATTTATAACGGTATATAGCATTTTCACGTCAACTTAGAGGTTTTACACACCAAATTGGAAATTTTACTCATCAATTGGGAGGTTTTCATTTCAAGTTGGAGGTTTTCCATTTCGAACTTGAGTTTTACACATCAAATTGGAGGATGACAGAAATACATGATTTAATTTTTGAAAAGAAGTAACAAATTAACGCGTGTGGATACATGAAATGGAATATCTTCGTCATGTTGCACAGAGTAGGTATTCCCAGGCGCACCGGAGTTTTTCCACCTTATAATGCGGGCTATCGGCGCGGCGTTTACAATTGATGTGAAACAAACCGCTACCTCCAAATTTGGCTTGCAAAACCTTCAATTTTACGTGTAAATGCTATAAATTGTATAGCCTCATGAAAACGTGTGGCATTTTTAAATTAATAAAAACTGATGGAGGTTCAAATTTAAAGAAAGAAGTAAAGTTAAATTTAAAGAGTAAGAAAATTTACTCAACTGGCTAACCGCAATCGTGTGCTAAACGGTTTTAATTTTACTGGAAATGAAATGTAACCTAGAATCAAACTTGGTTAATGTGGATCTCCTTCTTTAACGAAAAGGTTCACTAGAGTGACCAATTACTGTAGTTTAAAAACCACGGAGAACACATTTTGAGTCTCTGCTAATTAAAATTCTCTTTATTGGAGACTGGTTTCGAGTCAGAACCCCCATCATCAGTCCAGAGACAATACAGGGTGTCCCATGTTATGGACCAGAAAACTTCTTTAATTGAAAACTAATTTAATTGTTCTAAATTTTGGAAAGGGCGTCAAATTTCCCATCTTTCTAGTGCCTACAAAAAACAATATGTGGTGTCCTGATGGGTGAAAAATCAAATTGTAAAGTAGTTTATGTCAAATAGACAATTTTTTTTTGGTTGTTCAGGTTTTACTTCCGCATGGTTTTTCACGTTCCTCAACACCAAAAACTGAGCAAATATCTCAGCTTTTCGATGGTGTAATCAAAATATATTTTATAATCGAATTTAGGGGAGAAATTGTTGTATGAACGCGGAAAAACGTGCATTTTTTTTTTCAACGAAATGGACGATTTGACGGGGTTTTTGGTCACGTTCCGATTTCGTTGAAAAAAAATCACGTTTTTCCACAATCGAACGCAAATTTTCCCTAAATTCGATAGTAACCGGTCTCCAATAGAGAATTTTAATTAGCAGAGGAGTCTCAAAAAATTTTCTCCATGATACCATAGGTACTCTCTACACCATTTAAAAGACAATTCCATCGTAAATTGGACTTCACACTAGATTTAGTTAGCCATTTCAAACGTTAAATAAAACTTGTGACCCTGAGAATACCGTCCAGGTTAGGCAAAAATAACAGAATAACGTGAAGTGGAAATCGAAATAAAGTTAACAACCTCAAAACCACAAAGCAAGTGCAAACATTCAACACAATCCCTTTAAAAAAAGTTGTTTAAACTTTACCTACATCCTTCCTTAATAAATGTTTACTTGAAACTATAACTAAAGCATCCATCCCCTTAAATCAGTAATTAATTACTGGCAATAAAAGTTACTGAGAACTAAAACTAGATATTAGAAAATGAAGAGGAAGGTGAGAGAGAAAACGATTTATTGAGTTTATATGAAGGGAAAATGTCCCATGAAACTGAATGGGTCTTCTTTTTTCATCTCCAAAATCCGATATTGTAATCCAAGAAAGGCGAATTATGCCCTCGTATTCGTAACCCATAAGGAGACGGATATCTAATAAAGAGAGGAAAGTTATGAAGAGGTAACGAAGAAATATCATCAAGAATGCTGATGTATAGTAAACTGAAAGGGAGGGCAGTGAATGTCTTTTGGATGAATACGGATAAAGAAGGAACTGGACGGGGAATCCAGTACACAGGTTGATGAGTGGATAGGAGAAGCTCGTCAGAACAGAAACTGCTGTACCCCTCTGAGCCTCACCCATCCTCCCTCTAAATATATCGACTGCATCTACGAGTATTTTCTCTAGATGAGTAGGCCACTTGAAAAACCACCTAGCCATAAGAAAAAAATTAAAAAAATGAAGATCAGAAAAAAGTAGCACAATTTACCTACCGCTGGGAAAAAACACAGTTCTCTAAAGGCTAAAAAGAAGTTGAACTTTTTTGAAAAACAACTTTAACATTGAGACTAAGAAAGAACAAAACTAATCAAAATTTTAAATTGGCCGGAGACCAATCCGATCCATTTTTCCTGCAATAACTTGCTTATGCCCACTTTCACCAAACATTCGAAACGAGTTTAAACCAAGAGTGCCAAGAGATAATCGACGTTTAGCAATAAACGTCTTTCACCAGAGCAATTTACAAGTTTAAACTCCATCTTGAGGGGTTTGAGTTTAAACGGTTGAAAGTCGGCCGAATAAACTCGGTAAGCTCGTTTAACTACAAATTCAATATGGCCGCGCAGTGAACATTTTTTATTGTTGAGAGATTTTGTGTGTGTTCTCGGAAGTGTTTTGTGTTTGGAAATGGATATGCCATTACAAATAATTTATGACTCGTCTGACGACGACGTCCCCAGGAGACGTCCAAGGAGAATCCTTCAACTTGTTCCACACTACCAAGCCCACGGTCATCAAAGTCCTAAATTTCATTGATACTCGGCTAGAGTTCCCGACAAAATACCTTGTAAACCGGGAATAGGTCGAACAGAAGAAAGGTCGTCCTTAACTTACCTACCTTTATTAATACGAATTATTAACTAATAAACAATTAAAAGAACCGATGTTTTATCAGAAGTAGGTGATTGGCAATAAAGAAATCGAAATGACTGGCGACGAACTCGTATCACTGAACATCACTGATAAAGGCGAGAATCTACTGATAGCAAGAGCGGGAGTGGTTGTTGTTCAACGCTTCTATTGCCCCAAATGCGTCATAATGTCCAACTTTCGTTCATTTCACTTGACATTTCAAGGTTAGCTAAGCTCGATTATCTCAATCGCCGTTTAACTTTGATTTGGGTTGGTAAAAGACGCTCGCCATCTTGCCAGGTTTATTCCTTCAGATTAACTATTAACGTGTTTAGCTAAGCAAGTTTAGAACAACTTTTGGTGAAAGTGGGCCTTAGTTTTGTTTGTACAAACGAATGAAGTAACACAAGCGGTTACACGTCAGTTTACATCTTCAATCGTGTAGCGAAAAATTACAAGCAGCAGTACCAACATCCAAGTTTTTAAATTCTTTAAGGGTACACACATGTCTATTCTGCGCTATGACAGCAGTTTTGAGTTTTTTGCGATAGTTTCTCAATTGTTTGGTAAATTCGAATGCAATATTCAGGGACTAATCCTTGAAAACTCCTGGTCGTATAGAAAAAATCTGAACCCGATCCAACCAACCGAAAAATTACATCACCGTACCTAAATCCAATTAAAAAAGCCGTTTTCTCTCAAAATACGTATGTTATTGAATTTACTTAAGGGGGTTACGGTAGTCGGAAATTTTAAAAATTTCATTTTTCAGATTTTTTAAAAATATTATTTTACACATTATTCCCGACATTTTGGTATATAAAACTTCCTTGTTTGAGTCAGGAAATGTCCTGTAATCGTTGCCTGAAGTTGAGTATCTCCGAACCGCTTTTCGGTACCAGCGGAGTTACTCTGCTATTGCTTGTTCAACATTTGCACAAACCATTTTTTCCACTTTTTTATGCTTATGGAAGTTGCTGTGAAGCACATTATTCATGTAGCAATAAAAAAATTCTAAACCCTAAAATTCTCATAGGTTTCATAAAGGTTCATGGAAAAGAGAAACAAGTTGGCACGCATCGTGACGTAATCGTCGTAGTAGGTACCTTTTCAGTTTATTGCGTTTTTCTCAAAACTATGTTTTTCAATGCGTTTGACCCTTTATCTCTTGAACTACGCATGATATCGAGATGATTCTTTTTTTGTGTTATGAAAGAATAATAGTTCTACACATTAGGATAAGCTTTTTGTAAACAAAATACTTGGAAGCCGAGAAAATTTTTTTTTGTTTGACTCAAAAAAAGGGTTACCTAAAATAGCTGGATAAAAAAAGTTTAAAGATATTTTTGGATATTTGTTGTCCTTGAGTAGCTGAACAACATGAAACAAAAAATCATGCAGATCGAACTTACCGTTGTCTAGATAATGGGTCACGAAAAAGGTTATTTTTACCCTACGACTACCGAACCCCCTTAATTATATACAGAAAATATTCATTAACCAAGTGAAGCAACTATGGCTGCTAACGTTTTTATGAAATTGAGGTTTTCAATAAGTTTGAGGTTTTTGATTTTTGATTTTAACAATATTTCGAATTTTCATATACTCACATTTCATGGCGTTATTTCACAAAACCCTCATTCCAATCAAAGATACTAACTCACGAGAAGAACATCCTCGAAAAATTTGGTCCCAATCGGATAAGTGGTTCCTGAGAAATTGGGACTGTGTTCATAAATGAAATTTTATAGGAGTGATTTGAATTTTAAAGAAAACGCAGAATTACGGACATATCACACGAGCAATTTTCAGTTTTTTTTGGCTGAAAATTAAGATGGAACGTGAAGAAGAAGTTTGAGGTTCCAAGTAACCACCCAGCAGGTTTTCAAAGTCAACTTCTCCACACACACCCCATAGCATAGACTGCACCCTGGTGGAGCGTTTTTCTAGGTTTGGAAGAAGAAGAATGTTCTAATTTTCTCCACTACCATTTTGTTCAAGAAAAAAAGCAGGAAGGGTACTATAGGAAGGTTCTCCATCGATAACAGTTATTTGTCGTGGTCACAACAGGAGACCACATGGAGAAATGAATCAAAGAAAACTGGGATCCCTGAAGTGTACCAATCAAGTACATTTTGTCCAGTACAAATTTAAGTGTATTCAGGAAGTCCCCGGTAAAAATTCTGAGCCTTTGAGAGTCGATTCAATCCACCATTTGGAACAAAAAAATAATGTTTCTTTAGTAAATCTTTGTTGTAAGTTTCACATCGACAGTGAACTTGCAAAACCATGTAAGTCGTTTTCCAGAAATTTTACAGGAAACGAGAAAAACTGATAGACTTGCTTCGATCGTGGAAGGTTCTAGACTTACAGGTTATTACTTTGGTGCATAGAGAAGAGATAATTGAGTTTTTGCCAGTTTGGCTCCGTTTGATGGATTAAGGGGGTCTCATTCTATCCAAAACGCTAATAACCTTATTTTCGAAAAAAAACGGACTTACATGGTTTTGCAAGTTCACTGTCGACATTCTGCTTTCGTAAAATTTTTCGAAAGAAAAATACATTTTCTTCATTCAAACTCATTTTTTTAAACTTTGACAAACGTTTTGGAATTAGCATTAAATTTTCCCTGAGAGAAGTGCATTTTTGCACGATTTTTAAAATAACAATTCACTAGTCTTGTAGTCACGTTAGAGCGTTTGTACGGTTATTCTTCTTCTAATTATTCCACTTCAGTTGCTAGTTCCCCCCCTCCCCCCCCCCGAAAAAAACAGAAAAAAAAATATTTTTAAATCACTTTTTTTATATAAGACTATTGATACTTGAATGGCTGTTCAATTGCGGTTGAATTGAGTTCGACATCGATCGTTTAGCATTGAAACCTCAAAGAAAAAAAAAGCCTGCGGGGTTGTTTTGTCGAGTTTTTATCTCGAGAAATACAGCAATATTCTGCTGTCTCGCGTCTCGTTGTAGTACCTCTTGTGGTAGTTTTCATTCGATATGACAAAATCTAAGCGAACATAACGACGATAACTCTCATGTTCTCAGTGTATATCGAAATGGGTGTTGAAAATACAGGGTGTCTACAAAACAGTTGTAAGGAATTCAAGGGGTCAATTCTACAACTAATTTCCAACAAAAAGTGTCTCCTAGAAATTTTTTTTAAAACGCCTCTTTAACCGACTTTTTTCACTTTCAAGTTTTTTTCCGTGTTTTCGACCTTACACCATTAAAACGGTCATAACTCTTTTAAATTACACTCAAACATTAAAAATAAGGATACCGTTGGAAAGAGCGTCAAATTTCCTATCTCCCTGATACCAAATAACAAATTTTCAGTTGAATTACACGGGGAATAAAGCAACCTAAAAAGTGAACTTAGTAAATTTTCGAAAAATTCCCGTTTTTCAACGCCTAAAATCTCCAAATATTACCAGGTAAAGTTCTGTTGCCGGAAAGCCTAAAAACTGCGCCAGAATCTCAGCTTTCCAACGGTATAATCAAAACATATTTTACAACCGAACTTAGGGGAGAATTTTGTGTTTGAACGCGGAAAAACGTGCATTTTTTCAACGAAATCGGCGCTCCGCCTAGTCGATCTTAGGGGTCGGACGATGAGAGTGGGTGGGTCGGCGCCGCAGTAGACCGCGAGGCCTCCGGAAACAGGAGGCCAGAGCGCCGATTTCGTTGAAAAAATGCACGTTTTTCCGCGTTCAAACACAAAATTCGGTTGTAAAATATGTTTTGATTATACCGTTGGAAAGCTGAGATTCTGGCGCAGTTTTTAGGCTTTCCGGCAACAGAACTTTACCTGGTAATATTTGGAGATTTTAGGCGTTGAAAAACGGGAATTTTTCAAAAATTAACTAAGTTCACTTTTTAGGTTGCTTTATTCCCCGTGTAATTCAACTGAAAATTTGTTATTTGGTATCAGGGAGATAGGAAATTTGACGCTCTTTCCAACGGTATCCTTATTTTTAATTTTTGAGTGTAATTTAAGAGAGTTATGACCGTTTTAATGGTGTAAGGTCGAAAACACGAAAAAAAAACTTGAAAATGAAAAAAGTCGTTTAAAGAGGCGTTTAAAAAAAAATTCTAATGGACACTTTTTGTTGGAAATTAGTTGTAGAATTGACCCCTTGAATTCCTTACAACTGTTTTGTAGACACCCTGTATTTTCCCTCACATTTTTTTCATAAACGCCGTTCTACATCAGCCCGAACGTCAATACTTCTACAGCACTGCCGAGCCTTAGCGACTCCGAAGGTTCAAACAAATTTGAAAAACTTTTACTCAACGAATTTTGCAATTTCTGAATTTCCTAATAGACGTAATTTGTGTACCCTTAACGAGAAAAATTATAATTTGATTGAAAGGATTTGGTAATTTTAAATAGCAAAATGCTTACATTGCGAAAATTGAATCCTATTCTCGTATTTTCAAATGAAATCTAGCCTGATTTCTCGATTTAATTTGAGACAAGGCATGTTTACTATAGGTGATTTACTCGTGGCCTACTCCAACATTGAAAAACTTGATAAGACCCTTAAGATAATAATATTATTATGTGCTCAATATCATCAGCACCCTTGAAATTATCAAAATTCGAATTGTAAATACCTTGTGGATACATATGGTTTGGAGGGGGACGCTGATTATGGAGAAACATTCTAGGAGGTTGGCCTAGAGCAGGTTGACCGATAGATTCAATCGGAAGGGCCTGAAATGGTTCAACCGAGTGACTCCGCTCATCAACGGTAGGCGAATCAGATCTTTCGTGACGTCTGCAAATACCCGACCACCAATAAATTTGAATTAACAAACAACCGAAAGGTGAGAATATAATCTCGCAAATTAAGAATAAGGGAGCTATTCGATAGAATCCCCTTATTCTGAGAATCCGTAGAGGTTCAGAAATACAGCGAACACGATTATTTGAACATAATAAGATTGTGGATTGAATGTATCATGTACTTAATGTCTCTCTATATTGGTTAATAATAATTATTATCCAATCATAAAAAGGAACTCTTGTAAAGTATCAGGACCACTGCTAGGCAGCAGGACCTTGAGAGGCAGGGGATTAGTTCCTTTTTCTATACACTAAATTGAAAGTTAACCTCTTATCTTCTTATTCACAAGACCTCACAAAACCTCAGTTAGAGATGGGACCCTCAATAAGGAGCAGTCTCTTTTAAGGCCAATCATCCCCGAATTTAATAAGAATTTTTTTCACCAGATGGCAGCACCGGCGATTGTAGACCAGTGGGTAGTGAGTGTTCAGTAGTTAGTTTTTTGCTTCCGAGTCTACCAAGGTAGCGGAAGCTTTGTTTTCACTTTTAAAGGACGAAAAAAAAAGTTCTCCAAAATCAAAATTTTCACTCGCGTTTTGCGTTTTAGACCTTTCTGAACAATTTTGGTTCAATGTCTATGTGTCTGTCTGTCTGTGTGTCTGTCTGTCCGTCTGTCATGAATTCCTCGTAACGCGCATAACTATACGAAGTTATTGTCCGATTTCTATGAAATTTTCAGGGATTGTGCGGGTTGTTGTGTAGACAGTCCCCTATGAAAATCATCATCCCCGGACAGATAGAAGCGACTGCGCATGCGCAAACTTGAATTCCTTGTAATGGCCATAACTTCTACATTTTCCATCCGATTTCGATGAAATTTTCAGGGATGTTACAGATTAGTATTTAGATGGTCCCTATGAAAATAACCACCTTCGGACTGATAGTAGCTACTGCGCATGCGCAAACGTGAATTTCCTTGTAACGGCCATAACTTCCACATTTTCCACCCGATTTCGATAAAATTTTCAGGGATTATGCGGATTAGGTTGTAGATGGTCCCTTATGAAAATCATAGAGAATGGTTTTTCATAGAGGGATTCATTCATAGAGATATGGTCCCCCGTGAGAGTCACAAAACCTATCCATTCCATCACTAGGCCTCCATCGCTCAGAGGGTAAAGCATTAACTTGTCCCCCAGGGGTCGCGGGTTCGAATCCCAGCCGAGGCTAAGTTTTTTTTTTATCCAATCACATAGATCTACTCACTTAATTTTTCATCCGAATTTGATGAAATTTTCTAGGATTGTCCGGATTAGCGTGTAGATGGTCCCCTATGAGAGTAGTGGAAGGTACTTAGAGATTGGTGTTTTGAGATTAACTACTATGCATCGGATCATCTATATAATCGGGTTATGGATACGAGGAAGCTATGTGCCACACCCACTTGGCGTTTTGTTTTTCAGAAGAGCGAGCAGACTGCAGCTAATTAAAAATAAATGAACGGCGAATCTTGGTTCTTTTGAGAATGGTAGTGTTCGGTGAAATTCGGACTCCCTTCTCGTCAACTCACGTTAATAGGGTATTTCGGGGGTCGGAATTTCAGGTTTTTGACCTCAAATTTGGATTCAGCACCATTGAAAACCTCTATATTACAACTTTTTGCCCATTGATACAATAACATGTGGTAGAAAAATTAAATAAAGAGATCACACGTTTGAAAAAAAGGCGGGCCTCCGTGAATGCACACACACTACGCCGCGGGCGTGTGTGTGTAGTATTTT
The DNA here is from genome assembly GCA_009739505.2 of Apolygus lucorum. Lineage (NCBI taxonomy): Eukaryota > Metazoa > Arthropoda > Insecta > Hemiptera > Miridae > Apolygus > Apolygus lucorum. Next base: position 40,901,917 of record CM019171.2, on the reverse strand, counting down.
GTAGTATTCAAGGCCACGAGGCGTTCAAGAACACACGGGATCTACGGTAAAACGTCTCGTTCTTAACTTAATACGTCACAATCATTCAAATCTTTGAATCTCATTAGCTTCCCTAATTTCTTCTAAACATTTTCTCGACGAACAGAACAGACCCAATGACCGTTATTCCTGACCCATGCTCTTTTGAATTTTTTTTTTTTAATTGACTGAAATACCCCATTTATTCGGAGGAAAAATACGATAAAAATCGATCAAATACAACAATTTTGTAGAATTGTATTGTATTGCATTCAGTCGTAAACTTAACTGTATTTTTCCAGCAATTTCTGTGATAGACTCACAGACTCTTTTCATTCTGTTTCTTCTCTTATTTTCAATAATCAAATTTCGGAATAGCAAAAAGAAAAAAATTGTACACTACGTCTCTCAACATTTGACGGTTTACAATTCAAAACATGTAGAATCTAAGTATCAACTAAAAAAATTTCAGTCGATAAATGAAATGAACCGCTGTGTAATAATTTGCAGCGTTTTTCATTGTACCCCTACAAAATAATACGAGTGCTAAAGAGTAGAAAGAGATCCAGGTATCTGTTTAAAAGAGCCTGCTGTTCTTCTAGGTGATCCATTTTGCCCATCTCTAACTTCAGATATCATTGAAATAGTCAGGAGAAGATACAGATGATCGTTTTGGAGGGGTCATAATAACAAATTATTGCCAATGCAGGAACTGTACAGTTGTTCCGAATGAACCAAATTTTCTTTCGTAATTTCTTTTTCTTTTCTCTCATAAGTGATGTCACTATTTTACCTTATTTTGTTATCTTTACTTTCCTCTTTATTTATTAAAAGGATTGTGTAATTAGTTTTGAATAAGTACCAAATAACATGTAATACTGTAATGGAGCATGTTGTAAATTTCGTTAAAAAAAAAAAAAAGTTGTGTTGGCTAAGTTGGGGGTTGGCTAAGAAAATGTATGCAACAGTTTGGATATTAATGGGAAGCGTTATCCATGAAGACCATCAATTCCATGTGGGATATCAATTCGAAGCATCTTTATGGAAGTAAGTTTAGCTCTATACCATCCACAGGAATGGATATTAGTACGTCTATACATTCTTCGTTAGGTAGTAAGAATTAGTACCTAATCTGAATAGAAATTGCTAATTTATATCCTATCTGTATATGTATTTATATCCTATCATTATTCATGTTTCATTACTTCACAGAAAACTATGTCAACTAGGTTGGTAATACTGTGTAAGCTCCCCCTAGTTTTAGTGTAACCATCTACATCTTGAACTGCTCCTTTACTTTGTCTTCAACTGTTGTCTTGACCAACCATGTTCAACTTCATTAGTCTCTCCAAGCCATACATTAACTAGATCTGTGATTCTATTGCCTTCATCTTTATTCTGTGTAGTTGGAGTGAGAATACAGATCTTCATCGAGTTATACCTATCTCTTGTATATTCTTTCCCCGTGATATCAGTAATGAGTATCTTCGATTACATTGAATTTAAACAAATATTAATTTTTTGCTTCAACCTAAAACTAACAATGCATAATAGGTGGGCTCATTAAATTCGTATAGCGTTTGAAACATTCAGCCGATGACTCGTATGAATGTACTTGGACTCAATTAGATTAGGGAAACTACTAAACATGATTGTGATTTACACGAAAAACAAGCGTTATTGTAGTTCAGCTTCTCAAATGCAGCATTTTTATGAAAAAAAAAACCCTGATATCTGGAATTTGTTAGTAGAGTAGTTTCTGAAGAACCAAACCTTGGTAATACAAATTTTTCAGAACTTGGGTCCCCATAATGGGGTATTTCAGTCAATTTTTTTTTATTTTTTATTTCAAAAGCGTATGGCTCAGGAATAACGGTAATCGGGTCTGTTCGTCGAGAAAATGTTTTTAAAAAATCAGAGAAGCTAAGGAAAGTTGAAGATTTGAATGGTGTGACGTAGCTAGCCAATCGTGACGTAGCTAGCCAACTGTCTTTGAAAAAAGTATCCATGCACAGAAACCCTTGGAAGACCTCTTGGATACTACAAAATAGTACTCACACACGCGCGCGGCGTTGTCCGCGGCGTAGTCCTTGCCTAGTGTGTGTGCATTTATAGACTTGCGTCTCCGTGCACCGCCTCGAGGGATTCCGAATGCACTCTGACGGCAGTTTTGTGAATCAGGACTTAGATAACAGTGATAAATGTTTGATTAATAATTTTTGTTGTGTCGTCCGTTTGCGATTTGTGCTGTCCCGTTTCAAATAATTCCGTCTTCTCATTGCTTTATTCATCCGGCTCGTTCTCTGATTTATTTCTGGCTCGCTGTTCTGTTCAAGTGAAATAAGGGTCACTTATTGCTCGGCATGTCAGAGACAGTTTTTTGCTCGGCATGAGTCGTAGAATCTCAACTTCAGTCGTAGAATCCCAGTGTCAGTTACGTGAGTTTAACACCCCGTATAGAAAATAGTAAATCGTTGTGCGATAATTTTCACCTTTCTTACATCATGAATCTACAGTCGAAATTTACTGAATTGATTGAATTTTTAATCAACTAGTTAAATGTTGTGATATTATACTTTGGAGGTCTACCTAGTCAAATCACTAAAAATAAAGACACTTTTTTTTATATTGCTTGTGTATTTGTATTATTCGTTTTCGTAACATTAATACCTGCAACCCTATCCCGCATATTATCGCCAATATTTTGGTATTCAATAACTCTTTGAATCATAATTTTTTTCGCCAACTGATTCTATACGTCCATGTTACAATGAGTGAGGAAGCTATACTGCCCACCCAACTTGGCAGACTTTTTTTCTCTATCATTGATAAAATAATGATTGTACGTGGAAATATTCCAGTCTTTCGGTGCCTCATAGGAAAAATCAATAAATTCAAAATCAATAAATTTCGATTTCACCACAAAGAAAATGCTTTATCTGTTTGTTATAAAATGCAAATTGTCGTTCTGACCATTTTCCCATTCATAATCCCTTAAACATTAACTTACACCCTACTTCACATCCTCGTTCCTTTACGCACACCTAGTAATTCCCGCAAATCACATGCCTATGATTTATTTTTCTATCTCATTGATCAGTAAATAATACCCAATACAAAAATGATCAACTCTCGCAACATCATCTCCGGTCATCATCATCCACGACTTCACCATCATAATCACTAAATGTTTGGCATAGCTCCGGTCAAGACATTAAAATTAGGGGAGGTTGAGTTGAGGTGAACTTTCTCGCAGCTCCGCAAGAGCGCATTCGGAATCCCTCAGGGCGGTGCACGGAGACGCAAGTCATTTATAGCGGCCCGCCTTTTTCAAACGTGTGATCTCTTTAATTAATTTTTCTACCACATGTTATTGTATCATTGGGCTTAAAGTTGTAGTATATAGGTTTTCAAGGGTGCTGAATCCAAATTTGAGGTCAAAAACCTGAATTTCCGACCCACCGAAATACCCCATTTGTCATCCGAGAGTAAAGATACCCGTTGGATTGAAAAGATTGATTTCCCTCCCTCAAAATCATTTGTTTTATGATATTTGATGGAGGAGGGGGGGGGATTTCACTTCACGCGCTTCTTTCTCAATTCAGCAGCTTGGAAGATGAGAATCGCCATGACTTTCTCCTGACAAACCTGAACTGTCTTCAACTGAGTTTCAACCCTCTTGTTAGTGATGATGAGCTGCATCATGGATCTTTCACTGAGTATCCATCCAATCCTTTGCAACAATGACATCGTCACAACGTCCAAATTTAAGTAATTAAAAAAAAACTTCATTTTTTGAATTGTATACCGTTTTTTCAATCAATTTTTTTCAAGTTTTAACTTTTGAAAATAAATGAAATATTGAAAAATAATTGACAAAATGAAACCAGGTGGCACTGAACTTCAACAAGAGCGTAACACTAAGTGCAAGTAGGTAGAAAACTTTTTAAATCAATAAGTATAATTCAAATAGGGAAAAATACATTAAACACTATTAGTTAATCAAAGGCATGATAGGCTACCTCCCAACCATTGTACTTTGACTAAAGTTCGAGTTGACTGGGTTAAATTGAGGAATCTAGAAAAAATTTGCGTTAAAAGGAAAACGTGTGTAATAGGATACGGTTGATTAATACCACCAACTTAATAGGTATAAATAGTGCATAAACCATGTGCCAAAATCAAAGAATAAACACGAATCACACAATTCAAATCCACAACCCCAAAGAAACGTGTTTCAACCAGAAAGCAATTCCCCCAAAACACAACTCGAAAAGGTGACTCGAAGAAAAAGAGGATTCTGCTCGCAAAGCTCCAACAAATTCATCAATTGGATGATACATAAAATATAAAAGAGTACATCACGTAATTGAAGTATCGAGACACGAGGCCAATAGGGATGAAAGCCAAATTATTATTTGACTGAGTTCAGTTAGTTCAGAAAGTTTCTAACGGTGAATCGAATGAGACCAACTCCCACTCTCATATTGGAGCCAGTCGAGTTTCAACTGGATAGAATGTGATAAGAACGAGAAAATTAAAACTTCAATTGGTATTTACTGTAGATAATGACCAATTTGACGTTTGTAAATAAAGAAAGTTTTTCAGGTGTGATAAGAAAGAGTTCGTTTGATGGGTACTTAGCTCTAGATCTTTCAAGCCATACAGTGCTGTGTAGGGCCTAGGGCTGTAGTAGCCCTTTTACACTGTTTTTCCACTACTGCCATGAGGGATACCAAAGGTTTATAGGGTTTCCACAGGGAATGATGACCTCTTGTGGATGAATATAAGAGTAAATTATGAGTAGTTTAACAGTGGCTCCCCACAGAGCCGATATACCAAATTTCATCAAAATCTGTCCACGGGAACTGGGCAAAGTGCCAAGTACGACGTATTTAAGAAAGCAAACATTAACTTACAACACTAACTTGTATTTCAATCAAACAATTGAGCAAATAAATTCAATGGGAACGATGGTTTTGAACGGTTATTCAAGGAGAAATTTGAACTAACAGGCTGACTGAAAAGTGGGGAAAAGACCTGTCTGAGATAAGCGGCTTTCTGAAAGGTTAAAGTTCAGATAGCAGTGTTGAGGACTGTATCCTTGAGACTAAGGGCCGGTTTCACCACAGTGGATTAACTAGAGTTGATCCACGACAGAGATTTAAATCCCGGATTTCGAGAAAGGACTGTTTCACGAACGCGTTATTACGATTTAACTTGATCCACCCCGGAGGGTGGTTTAACTCTTCTGATCCGTGGATCTTTATGAAAAAGGCGCCGCCATATTGTTTTTTGTTTACAAATTCAAATTCTGTTTACAAATTGCCGTCTTCCTACCCGTCTTGTGTTCATTTCGTTGATTTCATTTCGTTTTCATTTTGTTTAAATGAATCGACTATTCCCTATATTTTCGTCATCCTCGTCGTCTTCTGAGTCCGACGAGGACTTCCAACAACTATTGGAAGTCGTGGTGCCGAGACGGTGTATTGTGCGGGAGATAGTGGACCATTTCAATATTTGGGACGACACTGATTTTTTCGCCAGATTCCGGCTGACAAAGGAAGGGATTTCTGTAATCCTGGATTTAATAGAAAATTCTCTACTTTTCCGAACTGAAAGGTAAGTAGAACCGAAATTACACAGAACGTAAAAATTGTGTAAAAAGATGGGAAAATTTACTAAAATTTAACATCAAAACAACGCCGTTGATGGCAAAAAATTTAACACGAAATTACGCCCGACTATTGAAAAAAGTAAACAAAACTAGAGTTGTCATCTCTCACTTATTTGTCAAAACACAAACAACGGCGGACAAGACGTAAGTATCCATGGACAAAATATTATAGTTCCATGCTATTACTTCTTCCATGCTCCTTCATCGCGAGCGTTATTGTGCTGGGGATAGCAATTTCGATGCTAATTAAATAAACTAGGATTAACCTTGATCCATGGATGAAACTCTTTCGTGAAACGGTCAAGATCCTGATCCGTGGATCTATTTTGAATCCTGGCTTAAGATAATCGGAGGTTCATCGACAGTGGTGAAACCGGCCCTAAGGGGGACCAGGAAAAAATAAGAAGTCTTGGGACAGAAGACGGAGCAATCCTGCCACTCCTTCGAGACTGAATGACGAGAAGCTAAGGAACTCCAGGATACAAAAAAAAAATGAACTTTACTAAAAAGTAAAGTAAAGTAAGTAGTAGGTAAATTGAAGGAAGAAAAACTAATAAATAATAGTAAAAAAACTAATAAATAGTATAGCATCATCTTCAAGTCAACTTTCATCCCCATTAACCTCTGCCTGTGTATTTTCTACTGATAACAATTAACGAACACTACCGGTTCAGTATGTATAAAATGCCTTACATGCGGAAAGAGTGAGGTTTGAACCCTCTGTTGTGGTAATTGTCATCAATGTCATAATGTTTGACAGGCTTAGAAGTTCCTATGTTGAGGATCGGTTGCCCCACCGAAGATTCTCCAGGTGGGGCAATAGTCGGTGGATCATCCAAACTAATAGTGGAAATTGGCGCTACAGAGATCGGCGGTGTTTCGTCCACAATTTGTACGTCTGCAATAAACATTCAAGATAATAAGATGGGATTAATGTTTGTTCGACTAATGGTACGTGTTTCGGTCGCAATATTCCAAAAGTTATGAGCGGATTTCATTTGACACAGCATCGTCTAACTGGGTGTCATATTTTCCACCTCATTGATTCATGTTGGAAGCGTGATAATGAACAGTGACCAAAGCGAAAAGCATTTTAATGAATACTTACGTTTTTAAAATTAATACTCCCCGAAATACTTTGTAGTTAAGCATGGAAAGCGAACAAACTACCGCGCACCAAAGTTATTCCATAGACCAAATTATTGCACATGAACTTGAAACCAAATGTAACACAAAATCCGAAGGGAGATGCCAGAATAAATCCTGATTCAAAATTCCGTTATGCGTATTCATCAAGTTCTTATTCATGGAACCAACGGCAGAACATTTCTTGATGCAAGCAGATATCTAATGTTACGTCTCAGATCGTGAATTCGACGGCTGTATTGACGAAATAATGGCTTTAATACGTTTCAATCCGAAAAATCGCGGTGAACATAATCTGTATCTACGGGTGTACCTTGTTAAGGAACGGAAAACTTTGGGAGTCGAATCTTCAGCCAATTCAAGTAAGAAAATGTCACTTAGCAATTTTGTTTTAACGCCTTGTTTTTTCCAAGTTTTTTTCAATTTTAAGATTTTTGACCTCATGTCACTGAAATTACCATAACTACCTTGATTTAGCGTGAACATGTAAACATAAGGGTTGGAAAGGGCGTCAAATTCCCCATCTTTCTAGTGCGTACAAACAACTATTTTCGGGATCCTGATGGGTGAAAAATCAACTCGTAAAATAATTTTTGTCACATTTTTCTTTTGGTTGCTAGGGTTTTACTTCTGTATGGTTTTCCCCGTACCTCAACACCAAAAACTGCCCAAAGATCTCAGCTTTCCAAAGGTATAATTTAAAAAAATTTACAATCGAACTTAAGAGAGAAATTTGTTTTTGACCGCGGACGAAATCGACATTTTTACGGAAGGACTGAGGGGTTGGATGAAGGGTGGGATCGATTTCGTTGAAAAAAAAAAAAAAAAAAAAAAAAAATCCTCGTTTTTCCGCGTTCAAACACAACTTTCTCCTCTAGATTCGATTGTAAAATATTTTTCAATTATACCACTGGAAAGCTGAGAATTTCGCGCATTATTTGGTGGTGAGGTACGTGGAAAACCACGCGGAAATAACACTTCACAACCAAAAGAAAAAATAGGAAATTTTGCTAATTTAACAAAACTTACTTTACGAGTTGATTTTTCACCAATCAGGATCCCAATATAGTTTTGTGTAGCCACTAGAAAGATGGGAAATTCGACGCTTTTTCCAATGGTGCCCTTATTTTCACATTTTTACGGCAAATTAATGTAGTTATGGTGATTTTAGTGACATGAAGTAAAAAAACACGAGAAAAAAATCTTGAAAATGAAAAAACTTGAAAAACAAGGGGTTAAACCCAATTTGCTACGAGACATTTTCTTACTTAAATTATTTGTAGAATCGACACCCGAAGTTTTCCAGTCCTCATCATGGGACACGCTGTATATCGAAAATTGAGTCGAGGAAGATACAAAATTATGGGTATCTTTACGAAATAGAAGCACAATTTTTCAGATCAGAAGGTACACCACTGAAGTAAAGAGATTCAACAATGGGGAATTTGCCTCAATTTTTAGATTCTGGAATTTCAAGTCAAATCCTATAATAGGGCCCTAGAATAACGTTTAACACTAGGAATAACCAAGGGGAAAAAATTACCGTAGGAGAAAATGCCTAAACAAGTGAAGCCGCGAAAATCGAGGAATATTGTTGACGTCATACGAAAAAAAAACGACGCGAAAACAACTCCGACAACAGACAGAGTTCTAGCACCGCCACACAAAACGATCCAGTGAAATGGCTACTCGAATAATGTGATTCAAAACTTGAAACTAAATAAGGGAAGATGAAGACTAATAATGCTTGATAAACTAGTAGGTAGAATCGTATTGTAAAAAAGTGAGTAATATTGTTTCTTTTGGTCATTTTTGTGTCTGGGTTCTTCCTGCCAGTTCGCGGCGCACTCTTGTGTTAATCCTTTGTAAGCTAAAAGTTCGTGTATTTTCCGCTTCTGTGGTAAGCGCCACAGAACCTCCTTTGAAGTCAGATTGGTAGAATATCCGTTACGTTTCAAACATGGCTGCCTCTTACACATTGCCACCACATTTAAAATCTCCATCTTCCTTAAATTCTCTAAATTTTTTGGATGCGTTTTCGAGCAGCTCACCATGGTTTATTCCATAAAAATAAACCATCATTCGAAAAAAAAAAAGTGAGGCAAATTCCCCATTTTACCTAAACAAACGATGAGGCTAATCAAATGAAACATAGTAATATTACGGTAAGATATCAGGAATTATGTTTGCAGGGGTACACGTGGATAAGTCCTTGGTAAAACAGTGAAGAAGCACCATTAAGCATCACAGTGAGATTATGTAAACATAAGAGAAAATATTATACTTACCATCGGGAGAATGTCTCTCTTTTCTGGGAGGAGGTCGAGCGTCTTTGGCAGAGTCGACTGGGGATATCCGAGGGGGATGATGCGAATGCTGCATGGAGTTGTGGTCGTCGACAGATCCATGGCTCAGCGACGGGTCACCATGGTGAGCATGAGACGCTGCAGCTGCAGCAGCCGCCGCTGCCATCTTGCTCTGCAAGAACGATGGGGCCGTCCGGCAGTAGCCAGTTTGGTTTCGGAAGTTGCTGACGGAGTTTCGAAGGAACCTGTTGGGTATCAGCGTATCCGGAGAAACATCCTTCTCCCGGCAGTCAGGGCACTGGTGATCCTCAGACTCCAGAAGAACGTTGCGGATACCTGTCAAAACCAAAGTTGCCTTACTGGAAACCCCCTACGAATAGCCTATTTTAAACGGGCAAATACTATCTACATCTCAAAAACGTCTGCCAAGTGGGTGTGGCACATAGCTTCCTCGTATCCATAACCCGATTATACAGATGATCCGACGCATAGTGGTTAATCTCAAAACACCAATCTCTAAGTACCTTTCACTACCCTCATAGGGGACCATCTAAACGCTAATCTGGTCAATCCTAGAAAATTTCATCAAATTCGGATGAAAAATGTAAATGTTATGGCTGTTACAAGGATTTTACGTATGCGCATGCGCAGAGGCTTCTGTACATTTTAAGGCCTTGATTTTCATTGGGGACCATCTACAACCTAATCCGCGTAATCCCTAAAAATGACATCGAAATCGGGTAGAAAATGTGGAAATTATGGCTGTTACGAGGAATTCACGTTTGCGCATGCGCAGCAGCTACTATCAGTGATGATTTTCATAGGGGACCATCTAAATACTAATCTGTAACATCCCTGAAAATTTCATAGAAATCGGACAATAACTTCGTATAGTTATGCGCGTTACAAGGAATTCATGAGAGACAGACAGACATGGAACCAAAATTGTTCAGAAAGGTCTAAAACGCAAAACGCGAGTGAAAATTTTGATTTTTGAGAACATTTTTTTTCGTCCTTGAAAAGTGAAAACAAAGCTTCCGCTACCTTGGTAGACTCGGAAGTAAAAACTGAACCTAATATTTTAATAAAAAAATACATGCAATGAACATTCAAGAAACGTATGCATCTTGGATAATAAAATTGGATAATTTTAAACAACGAATTGATGTCACACCCTTAATCACAAATCAGCTAACTCATCTTCATTTAAAAAACATGCATGATAACTCTCCTTCATCTCTTCATTCGCCTTACACGAAAAGTGTAACAACCAAAATTACATTAGTAGTGGAAAAGGGCTCTTTACAGAAAGATACGTCCAATTCGTCATAAAATCAATTTAGCGGACCTGAATGGAAATAATGAATAATGAATAACTAAATCGAAATAGGGCGGAAACGATTACTCAATACGAAAATCAATTGACTTCAACATACCTAGGGACTAATATCAAGCAATGCTGCCCTCTGATTTATTTAATATGAATAATTACGCGGTACAAATAACTCGTGAGACCCAGCAATGAGGAATTTCACCGAATTCTGTTTGCATTTTTTCTGAATAGTTAATGATGTGGGATACAAAAAAATCGGGCAGATTTTCGGAAATAAGTCGCCTGTTATTTATGGGAGACAATCAAAATTTTTGATTTCAAAACTAACCGGGAAAACGGACATGAAGCGGGAACGCTCGCTGATTGGCTGTTCGGATCGCCGTCTCCTCCCAGTGTTGCCCATTGGGACGACGAAATCGTGTTTTCTAAGAGGAAAGTTATCAAACAAAAACAGGGGAAACCTAATTTTCCCCATCTTGCTTTTTCTATTTTTTTTCTTCAGTTTTTCGATTTCGAACTTTACTGTTTCGTGAAATTTTGCATCTGGGGACTATAGATTTCTCGATCTCAGCACTCCAAGCGGCCATAAATGAACTATTCCAGCATGACGTCATTTTCCCGTTTTTTTTTAAACATTCGTATTTTCTACACTGTTTTGTTTATTCGTAAATTAGGAAGTTCGGGCTGAAAGTTTGCATTAGGAGGTTTTTCGAGGTGCTGAATCCGATTTTGGGGTCAAAAATAGGAAATTCCGACATGGTGAAATTCCTCATTCGTTGTTTAAATAATCCAACTGACTTGAGTAGTAATCACAAACCTCGGTAAATCTGGCACACGCGTGTTGCCTCATTCGTTAGTCTCATCTTTTTGTTGGTTTGTAAGTAACTCTTCCACAATAACCCTAATACAGGGTGGGGCGAAACAAACTGCAGTTTTGAAGGGCTATTTTTTAAAAAAACCACGCAACTTAGAAAAATGAGGTTTGTTACATTTGGTTCAGTAGTACACTCCATTTGTTCAATCAAGTTTTAAAGATCACATCTTTCAATATGAAGGTCTTCAGCAGCGATGCACTGATGAAGGCGATTCCTGAAGAAGTCGTTCCATCTCTCAAACAAAATTTTCGCAATTGGGCTGAAAATAATCCACAAGACGTTCACGAGAGACTTCTCCACTTCCCGAAAGTTACCGTACGGTGAGCCATTGCGAAATTCGGGGTGATAGGGCCGTAATTTCTTGAGGAGACTAGATTTCTTGTCATGTTCCCAAGCTGGACTTTTTAGAGCCACAATTTAAGCAGTTGGCTGAAGCACAAGTTCTGGTGGATATTTGGTTCCAACAAGATGGGGCTACGGGCCGCAGCAACAAGTTGTGGGCCACACAACGAACATTTCGAAGACGAAACTAGGGCAGATGTTCCCCACGCACCTTGTCCCTCTGAGGGTGCCCCGCAAGATCACCGGATTTGAGCATTTGGGATTTCTTCCTGTGGGGTTACTGTTTGGGCAAATAGATTAGACGGATTAGTCAAACGAGGGAGACCAGGTGACCACTGACCCAAGCTCTCTTATCACCGGTTGCTTCCCTCATCTGTCCAGTGGTGGGTGGTCTCCCAAGTTCAGTTGCCTTCAATCTCCCAAACAAGCCTGCCGTGTACCCCGCTATCCATTTTTTGCTACGTCCAAGACGTCTACACTTTACCTCCACGAGGTGTACGCCATAATTATCAGCCACCAAACCACAATCACGCCATCATCCATCACAATTCATCACTCATCCTCTTCAAATCAGATGCCACCAAGAATTCACCGAACAATCGAAATAACTGAGTACCTAGTTTAAATACAAACGGCATGCCTTAGATAGGTGCATTAATTTCTTTTCTTTCCATCAATCTTTGGTTTTCTCAATATAGCGTCATCAAGTACAATAGTTGCCTCTTCTTTCTTTCATTCCTTCTCAATCATAGTAAATTACAATAGTCCGAACCAGCAATACAGTTTTCTTTCTAACAGCCTACAGTTTTTTCTAATGAGGTGAAGATTTGGTGTCTCTTTCGAGTGCCACACTTTCCTCATCAGTTACCTCAAGGAAAATGTTTTCAAACATCAACATCATCCTCGCACTTTGGAAAAACTGAAGACTCGAATTAGAAAGGAAATCTCCGCGATTCCCGTCGATATGTGGCAGATGGCGATTGAAAACTTCAGGAAACGCTGCTCAAGGCCATCATCTTAGTGATGTGATCTTCAAAACTTGAGTGAACAAATGGGAACCAAATAACACTGAATCAAATAAAACAAACCGCATTTTTCTATTTGCGTGGTTTTTTGAAAATAGCCCTACAAAAATGCACTGTTTGTTTTCCTCTACCCTGTAGTTGAATCTCTGCAACATTCTCGACAGGCCGCATTGAATTCATGTACAACAGTCAATCCGATTATTTTAAACTAGAACCATGAACAACAGGAATTATATTGTACAGTTCATAAAAAAAGGCAATGATTGTGTAAATCTCCAGGCGTTAACAGCCTCTCATTGGAAGCAGTTTAATAAAACATCTTAAAACACAAACGGTGGATACAGCTTTTGTACAGGTACGCAACCACGAGAGACATTTTATGTATGTATGTTTAATAAATTGAGAGCTTTCCAATGAGTGATGAACGATTTTTGTGGGGTGGAAAATGAGGAAGTTAGTTTTCCCTAGGAACGATTGGTTGTACGTGAAAATCATCAGAAATTTCCGCGTAACGCTCCCCTCATAACGCTCCCCGCGTGACGATTTTTCATTTATGTGCTATAGTAAAGACATAAAATGTCAAAAACGCTGCAAATTATTACACAATGGTTCATTATTTTTTATTTTTCCATATAGATCACTCGTCTGCAAAGCCACCAACCATCCAACATGAAGAAAAACATCGATCGCAATTCGGTCAGCTATAATTTGAACGGAGATTAGGCCTCTTTTGCGATTCACACTCGTGTTTCTGATTTATCGTACTTCCAAACCTTTGAATTCTCGTAGTGAGCGAAATGTTTGTCCTACAGAGCTCCGGGTGGTCTCAAAAAATTCTAAAAATTCTATAGAATCCAAAATTGAAGGAAAAACAATACCTTTATATCTAAAGTTTTTGAGGGCGTTTTCAAAATTTCAAAATTGATTTTGGAACCCTTAGAAGTGACCTACCTCAACCAAAACCTCCGGGGCACAACTAGACCCCAAATGGAGCCTACATACCCAATTTCATCAAAATCGGTCAATGCTAAGTGGCAAAAGTGCCGCATACGGCGGACGGACGGCCAAATTTGTATTCGATTTTTGGAATCTACGTACCTTGAAACGTAAACCATCAAATTTTGAGGGGGTGTTAAAATTTTTTTTTCTTGGTCGATTCCAAAGGTTCATTATTGAAAATAATAAACCAAAAACTACAAACGATATAATATTATACAGCAAATAATACCGCGCAAGGAATTCACCCGGAAAGAACTCATTTCGTTCAGTGTGCAACCATAGAACTGTAAATTATGATTTTTTTAATGAGAAGTTCTGGCGTGATGAATACATGCAGTTTTGTTGATAAATTCATGTTTACCTACTGCCAAGTGGGTATTGCACATAGCTCCCTCATATCCAATGCGTATTATGATAACCTCAACACTTCAATATCGTAGGGGAGCTCATAGGGGACCATCTACACGCCGACTCACACAATCCCCGAAGAAAATGTCATTGAATTATGTTGGAAAATGTAGAAGTTACGGGTTTTACAAGGGTACGCACAGGCTACTTTCTATCTGGGGCGGTTTTACATAAGGGACCATCTACACCCAACCAGCAAAATTCCTGAAAATCTCATCGAAATCGGACTGTAACCACGTATACTTTTGTCCATCACAAGGCACAAGGATTTGCAGACACACAGATCTATGGACAGATTCACACGAAACCAAAATTATTCAGGAAGCTCTGAAACGTAGGAAACTTTCATTTTGAAGAACATTTTTTCATTACACTTGAAGAGTAAAAACAATGCTTCTACCACGGTAGACTCAGAAGCAATAGGATGACGATAAAGTTTAATGAAGGAATGTCCTGTGTTGCTAAAAAAAATTAAAGCTAAAGATGAAAAACACGTTTACTTTGAAGAAACAAGAGTAGTTTATTGTGGATACAAGGATGTGACGAATTCCAGTGAGAGGCGTTTTCATTAACCCTCGAGCAGTCGCGTGTTCGGCTATTTGGCCGCATTTTTGAAAAAATAGGCTGGTTTTTCTATATTCATACTATACCGCGCAATAGCCGATGTGTACCTTCAAGTTGCTGTTCAAGAAGCTAGACTGCGCTAGGCTCGGACTTCAAGACGCGCGTAGGTTACCTCAGTTCAGTACTAAAGTTCCAGTACCTAGTCTGGAAATTGATATTATTAAACGTTCCTAATATTTTCTTTTGTAAAAAGTGTTGTGGTATGTGCACCATTTTCTAGTAAAGAACAAGTCATTTTTGTTTATAATGCATCTGAAATACGAGAGAAAATCAAGAGGCAAATATTGGCAGGAAACAATGTTTCATACAATATGTACCATAGGTATGAAAGAAGAACTTTCTAAATTTTGATGTTGTTCTAGTTGACTTTGTGGAATTTGTTGAGTAATAAATTTATCGTTTAATTGAAAATTGGTTTCTTATGTGTACCCTGCATATCATTTACATAAAGAATATATGCGTATACGCGTTACACAACTGAAATTCGACTAAGTTACGTAGTGCGCAGGGGCGGCTACTGATAGGAGCATAGGCGCATGTGCACCCCAGCCAATTTAAAAAAAAATTCAAAGTTCGTTCCTCTTCGTTTGAAAAGTAAGTTGGCTAGTGACAAAAGATTCGATCATAGGTACTGTGCTAGTTGAATCTACGCGCGAAAACCGAGGGGGGAGCTCGACCAATCAGCGGCGGTTTGAGCAACATTGTCCGGCTGCTCTGTACGCCAGGGGGGTGACGTGTGGGCACGGGAGGTGGGCACGTAAGATTGGCCAACCAGAGAGCACGAAATGTGACCTTGGGGCGCAGCATGGAAAAAATGCGCACCCCCCTCTCCCCTTGATAGCTCAGGAATCCGGGTTTCCTTATCGTGTTGGAATTAGAAGTAAACAAAACTGATAAGGGTTTTTCGTTTTTGGTCCACCGTTTTGTTTCAAGTATTTGTTCTAAGTATTTTGATTATCTAAGAGTGTTGTAGGTACGATGGATAATTCGGTTCATTACATTGAAGTAAACTATTCACGTGGAAAAGTGCGAGATTCGAGAAACTGGCCGCCCCTTGCCGTCTCTACCTGGACTCCAACAGAGGTTGAAATTAAAAAATCGTGCAGATTCGTATCGTAAGTTTAACGTCGAATATTATAAGAAGGTAGGTAGATTGGCTTTGCAGGTGTGAAGTGACTAACAAATTATTTTGCTTTGTTTGCCTACTTTGTTGTATCAATCGAAATGAGGCTTGAGTGATATCGGCATAAATAATCTCCCATTTAGCAAAAAAAAAAAAAACGCATTGGCTGTCTCCCATAAAAACGCTCTGGTAGATTTGCGTATATTGGGTCGTCAAAATATAATGCAACAACTCGACAGTGCATGTCATCTTAATCTGATGCAAAAAACCAAAACGGTTAACAAAAATAGGTACATTCTCTCTCGAATCATCGTTAATTTTTCTTCCGAGTTGGACGATGTTTTGTATCGTCACGGGCAAATACACATTTCAGCTTTGCAATAAGATGGATGAATTTCTTGGGTTTAGACCTTTCATGATGAAGTATTTCAGAATTTCTGTTAACCACTAGAGAACATTATTTTTCGTGTCTATTGCACCTACGTATTTAGTACCGTTTGCAATTTTAAGATGAAAAAGTTACCAAGATTTATCTCATTTACATATCGTTGAAATTTCTATTTGACAGAGAAAAGCACCAGTCTGTCCCTTCTCCATAGCTTCTCCTGATCTCTGTGCACCCCCTAAGTTCAGGGCAGGAGCCGCCACTGGTAGTGCGGCCAGTTTGCCGCCACGCGCTCAGTTATGTGTTTTTAAAACACGCGACTGCTCGAGGGTTAAAATGTTGGAGTACTTACATTCATCACAAAACGAGTTTCCACAGCAAGGGATAAGCACGGCGTCCGCGAGGAGGTCTTTGCAGACACCGCAGATGAGGTCATCGGGGATGGCGGGCTTCTCGATCGGGACGGGGTCCGTCACTTTTCTGAGAGGCTCTTTCCGCGCTTGACTGTAATCAGAAGAACAAGTGGTTATTATCAGCTGACTATCAGAATACGATGAAGCAGGTGGTGACCTACTGCTGACGATTGCTGAAGGCTGGAAAGTAATCCCATCAGTAATTTAAATGAAGGTTCAAGACTGTTCTTGAGAAAATCAAGTTTAGCAAGCATGATGAAGGCCCCCGAGGAACTCCTGCAAGAGTGACACCAAAGTTAACGGAGGTTTACGTATCCCATCGTTGAAGTTAACAGAGGGATAAATTATGGCTACTATAAACGTACTGTTTATCAGTGCGGAATTAACCCACTGGTAACTATTAACTGGCTGGTAAAATTACCTGTCTGTTAGGCCGAATAATCGATTATTTACCCAGCTTATCAAGATGGCTGTGGAAAGCTTACAATAAAATTCAGCTTCCTCCACATAAAAAAATCGTTTTCGCAGTGTGTTTTGCGTCAGAAAAAAGAAGAAATTAGAAGAGGAAGAAGCAATGTGCTTTGTTTTGGTGTTTTCTTTTCTCGATCTCAGTACCTATTTTCTTCTTGGCACGGCAGTACCTATTGTTTTTTGTTGAAAATTGTCTGGTCATGACAAGATCCCGGCCACCGTGCCACTATCTCCAGAATTTTCAAATTTGCAGACGAAATAGTTTGTACGTTAATAGAGAAGTACCCTTTTCTATTTCGAAAATTTTCGGCGTGTGGCCCTCCTGGTGACTGAATTTCCACATGCGTGCAGTCCATAGCACCTAGAGCTCCAGGAAACCTGGCTTTTTTGTTTTTTTCAATAAAATTCCATACGAGATTGAATTAATTCTCCCTCGGTTGCTGGCATTTTGATAACTTGGGCGGATAGTCTGGCAATTTCCAGGGACACCTGCTTGACAATTTTACGGACAGAGCTTTTACTGACGCCACAAAAGTCGCCGACAGACACCAGAATGGTTTTTTATTCTTTTATCCAATCGAAATCTCATCAAAAAATCGCTCGTCCAAAAGGTCAATCCGCATTTACCATGTACGGTCTTCTTTCCCACTGCAGGAATTCGACTATAGCAACATCTTCGTCGCTGCTGTTTGAAAAAGAGCCGCACTTTCGATTGTAGCATAATTCACTAACAATCAACAACGCAATTTGCAAAAACGAACGTTCTGGGAAACAAAAACACGAGAACTGACTCTTTGAGGTTAAAAAGCCTCGGATAAACCGAGTTACCCTCCGGTAACTTTTTATCCGGTCCTCGGACGACCAGGTAACTTTAAACTACGGGTAACGGCTATCTGGGGACTGATAAACGCGTACGATTGAGTTACCCCATGGCCGTCGGATAAATCTGCTTTACCGCGGGGTAAAATGTGACTGATAAACCGGCCCTTAGGTGTTTGTAGTTTTTGAAGTCCCAGCCTTTCAACAGAGAGGCGAACATAGAGACCCCTGTCCGTCTTCCCTAAGAGCAGCACACGACATACTGAGCGACACAGAAACTGCAAAGCGTAGGCCACTCGTACCTACCTCCGCCATTCCTACTCTTTGGATTCCATGGGAATCACAGTATCCACTCCTCTTTTTTCGGTACTGTTTTACACAGAAAATAAAACAACCATGGAATCCAGGTACATAACCAACGTTTTGTTTCCTCAAATGTGCGAGAATTTACATAATGTCTGATAGCCAGGCAGCCCTAAAGGCCATTGCAGCCTACTCAATAACATCAAGGCTAACCTGGGATTGTCTGGACTCCCTGAAGGCTGCGGTTAACTTTGCTCTGGGTCCCTGGCCATGAAGGAGTAGATGGCAATGAAGAAGCCGATCGACTCGCTAAGCAGGGATCGGAATCCCAATGTTTTGGTCCTGACCCCCTACTCGGGGTTACTAAGAGCTTCATTACTCAACAGGACCAAAAATGGGAGGACAGCAAGAGAGCTGCGTACTGGCGCAACACTCCAAAGCAAAAGCAAGCCAAGCAGCTAATCACCATCTGTAAAAAAAGAGCAAAAGCCCTGCTGTCGCTAAGGAGGAAGGACCTTCGCACCATTGTGGATTTCCTGACTGGCCATTGCCCCCTGAGATATCTCAAAAAGATGGGCAAGGCCAGGACAGTTGAATGTCGGCTCTGCTGCAAAGGAGTCGAAACAGCAGAACATATCCTCTGTGAGTGTCCTGCTGTAGCATCTACCAGATTCCGGCATTTCGGTAAGGGTACTCTTGTCCGAAATTGCTCGGGAAACGCCAGAAAAACTTCTTCGCTTTGTGAAAGAAGAGGTTTTCAAACGGGCGCTCAAGTGAAAAAGGGAATCCTGTCACAATAGATCAAACTTATGGTCTAATGACTAAGGGCTTGCCCCGTCCGTTTAAAAAAAAAAGTTTTGTTCGACACCAGCCATCCCTATTACATGAGAAATAAACTATAACATGCAATTTGAACCAAAATTGCATCATGAGATAAGATGATTAATATCATCCATTTTAATTTTAATTTAAAGATTAATATAACATTAGACGACTCCGCTCTTCGTATTGGACGATCAAGAGAACGAACATTTATAAACTTAAGAACTTTTATGATCCTGCCTAAAAATGTAAATTAGTTAATAGTGAATGGCAGACTTACTGTTCAATGCTAGGCACAGCATAATGTCCTGTAGGCGTCATCATGGCTCCAGGTACTCCAGGCCCCTCAACAGGGACCATAAAACTCTGGGGTATACCAGTACTTTTCTTTACGTCTGCCGCATTAGTATCCTAAAATAAAGTTGAAATAAATTCAAGATTAATTTACATACGGTACGAAAACAGGCACTGAATATGTACCAAGTTTGAAGTGACATGTATTGCAAAATTGCGGTGGGTTCCATCCAATAGTATAGTTTTTCCAATAGTTTTAAACAAGTGTTCGTCCGAATGCAGGTAACTTACAGGGGAGGCATTACTGCTTTTGCAATCCTTGATCCAATGGCCGGGCAGGTTACATTTAAAACATCGATAAGTTGCAGGAAGTTCGCCAACTTGATTTGATCCTTTGATGCGCAGGTAGCTGCAACACAATACAAGAAACATGGATAAAGAATGTTGAAATTACTCGTACAAGAATAATTCAACGTAAAAACGAAACATTTTGACAGATTGAAAGGCAGGTGACAAGTGCAGCACATAGTCTGCCAAACTTCTGCCAAGTGGTTTGTGGCACATAGTTTTTGTCGTGAAAGCCATACTTCAATTTATTCAAATTTTGATCATGCGATAAATTTGGCACTGAATTATAAATTTATTTGGCCCACATGATGATAAAAATTTGTTGTAATTGTGTTTTCATCAACAAAGCGCCAACTCCAGCTATGGGCGTCGGTGGTAAAGTAGTTTCTTGTACGTCCAATAATCTGATGATTGGCTTTCAAAATTTAATATCTTGTTGAGTCGGAATGATATTTATTATGTCTGCTGCCTGATATCAGATGTCGAAAAGACCCCTTTTTTATTACAAAAAGGACCTAAAAAACCCAGAGTTGTTTCGACCATCTTAGAAGAAAATTTAAAATGTTGGCACTCGTAAAAAGTTGATGCTATCTCTCCAAGGTAACTTCAATCAGAGCACTCTATTGGACATACGGAAACTGCTTTTACCACCAGCCCCCCCCCCCCCCCCCAAGCGGGAGTTGAAAAATGTTAAATGTTCAACGAAGTAGCGATAGAGGTGTTCAAATAGAAGAAAAGAAGAAGACAAAGAAAGTAGGTACACAGCTTCACTTCAGTTTCGTCAAATCCATAACCCATAGATGGGTCGTTCTCAGCAAAACGTAAATATCGACGTCCAGTGCTATTTGAGTCGTTCTAGTGCTTCCTAATTTCAAAAATGAATGTGTTTCCGGCAGGTATTTTTGCGCTCTACTTGGCCCATATATTTTTAAAAATATAAATTAATTATTTCTATATAGAAATTTGAAATTAATACTGAAAATGTCATTGGTTCACCTTGTCCCCCTCCAGATCTTACCTACTTTGGCTGATTCCATCTACTTCCGTTTAGCAATTAACTGATCTTTCGACCCACCATTTTTTCAAGCAGATTCTGTAGTTTAAGAAACTTGAATATAACAATTCTTAAATGATTCCTTCATTTGGAAATAAACTGCAATTAGCGTGTCCCACCAAGATTGTGTCATTGGGTCACGCTTGGGGGTTTCCTGAAATTCCGCTTCCTAAGCCAAATTTCAGAGTTGAGGGGGGAGCCAAATCGTCACGTGACTTCTGCTTGGCGATCACGTGACATTTTTGCCGCAATTCAGTCTAGTCCGCGTCGTTGAAAATGTTGTGCGAGTGCGAATATGTTCGCGTATTTTTTCTCGGTGTCATCGGCCCGCATCGATTAATACATTCGTAAGTCATCATATTAACGTTTATTTTATATTCTCTGAGCTCATTACATGTTTCTTGTTTGACTGGTACTATCAGTTTTGTGAGAAATATATTTCTTTAGAAGATATTATTGTAAAACGCGTGTTTTGTCATTGGGTCACCTGTCATTGGGTTACTGCTATCAATGTGAGCCAATGACAAGCTTGAGTGACCCAATGACATCTTGGCTAAACCTTATTTGATTTTTAACTAATTTTGACGAAATTGCTCCTATTTCAAGTTTTTTTTAAAAAGGATTTCACAATAAGAAACTAAATTTGAACCTTAGTTGCAATTTCTAATAGTCTGAGATGAAAATAAAAATCAAAAAAGAAAGGTTTTTTTTGTCATAATTAGCTGCATGATTGGAACTATTATAGATCTTTTTTTAAATCTATGCACAGCTTATCATGGGACCAAAAAGAAAAAAAAAACTGCAGCTGAACTGTAAGAAGCGAAGAGACTCCAAGATAAGTTCAGGAAGGAAAAACTGACGAATGACCTGGAAACTGCGAGACTACTGAAATTGAAAAGACACGATTTCTTATTCCAAATTTTGTCGCTTCCGTCCTTTCTGGGTGGTGGCTCCAAACGTAAAAGGGAGAGAGACTTGTCTCTGCAAAATTCATGAAAATTTTCAGTTGCGGCTAGATGCTCTCCACAAGCGTAAGGTCATTGAACGTAGGAAAATTTGGATAATTGATCTGCAACTTTGTTGTAGGTCTCCTAATATTGACTGTTACCAAAGGAAGTCCACCTTTTGTAAAGATAATCAGATATAAGATAACCTTCAGCTATATTGGAGAATTAAACAAGTAAGTAACATTTTTTCATTGAGTATCCATGGCCGGAAGTATCATAAAAAAAAAAAAACGGACCAAAAAAATGTCATTGGATTTAAAAAAAAAAAAAGCACACAAGATTTACGTTTTGCTGAGAATGACCCAGATGATCCAATCACAACGCTTTCAATGGGAACAACTTCACCAAACCCACCAATCAAACCACTGAAAGTTTCATCAAATCCGGGTGAAAAATATTGAAGTGATAACCGTCACAAGGGTTAGACGTTTGCGCATGCGCAGTGGCAACAATCCAAGGATTTCATGTCAGACATTCAGACACACCAAAACTGTTCAGGAAAGTCCAAAACGTAAAGCGCGAGTGGACATTTTGATTTTGGAGAACATTGCTTTAAACCTTGAAAAGTGAAACAGTGCTTCCGCTACCTCGATAGACCTCGAAGCAATAGTTATATTTATCAAAAGTACGAGTACAATATTGTTACCATTACAAACAAGATTCTAACAGATTCGAATCAATTCAATCCAAGTGAAATTTCTTTGGTATCATTTGAAAATCAGTAACGATGATTTCTAAGGCTACAGAACAATGTTTGGACTTCCCGCCTATTTGAGGCGGGAGACCAAAAAGCAGTGCTACCAACTCTCAAGTAAGTTCCTAGTTCTGCCGCTTGGCGAATCAGTTCACAATTACTTCTGATCATGCAACCGTTAGGTGGTCCTATTTAGCAATAATGAGCCAGAACTAGAACAGGAGAATAATAATAAGAAATGAATAATTAGGTCCTTCAATGAGCAGAATAGTTCTATGCAGCCGCTGCCATTCAGATCATTGGGGTAACCCTGCCGACGATGCCCGCCCACCTTGTTGCCTTGTGCTCCTACACCGAATAGATCGTTACAAAACTTTATCGTATTTCATCCTCTGTAGTTCAATATATTTCGTTGTGAAATCTGAAAATAGTGCTAGTTCATTTGTTCATAATCCTGAGGTAACAAACAAACAACATGATGAAAAATGCTGCAAATTATTTGAAAATTTGACTTTTGCGATTGCCTAAGGCCATAACCATTTTGGTTTATCATTTTCAATAATGAACCTTTGGAATCGACCAAGAATTTCCCTTGTTTCTGACCATATTAGGCATCATTAGAAAAAATTATTGGAGCGATTGCTCGACCTACATTTTTCTTGCCAAGGGTTAAATAACCATATCTGGTAAACACATCTGAATAAGAAACATATTGTTTAGTAATGCATGCATTCCAGGGGCCGCCCCATTTGATAAGCATTAGGTCAATTAATACCAGTTGGTAAGCGAAAAAACTTTTTCACTCGATGTAATTTATTAGGTATTTTAGGCACCCCCCCCCCCCCCCCACCATTATCCACATCATTTCTAGCGGCATGGGAGCCTCGAATTTGAAGAGCATTTTGAAATCCATGGGTACTTGAGTATTAAACGGAGGCCACCATTACGAAATGTGCCGCGGCACTTATAGAAGGTTAAATTGTTATAGATGTTGTAGTAGAACAGTTCTACTACAATAGTTACTATTCTAGTATTGTTGTGAGTTGAGCGTTATCACAGATGAGTCATGTGTCTACTCGCAGAATCCCCTCCAAGTAGGCCAAGGTCAGGGTCGTTGACCGGAGCGCGCGCCATTACCTGTCATGGCCGTCTCCATCCTGACCGACATTGCTGCGTTCTGGGTTGCACAACGTCAGAACCAGGCGTCGGATTAATTCTAAACTTCACCTGTAAATCTATTAAAGTGTGTTCTTTCCAATTATGTAGTTATTTTTGGCATCCGGTACAAAATATTTCTATAGGTTAGGTGGCCTCCGTTTAATACTCAAGTACCAATCCCTGATCTACGATACCCAATATGCGAACTCGAGTTTCAAAGCTTGGGTACAACTAATAAACTATAAAGGAACCGAAATATTGAAAATCGGATATTTTCTCAATATTATCCCTCCACTCGCCCCCTCCACGTGCTAATTTTCATATTCTGGTGGAATAGTGTGCAATTTGGAAAATTTCTGAGTCGAACAAAAGAAGAAACACTCAAATCGGTTGGAAATTGAGGCCTGGGCAGATTTTTCAAGATTATGCCCGCAAACGCACGTTTTTTAAGCATTAACCCCCCCTTTCCCCCCTTAAAAGGCAAAATTCGAAATTCCGGTGACGTAGTGCACAACTAGATAGTTTTCCGCGTCGAACAAAAAAAGAACCACGAAAATCGGTTGGAAATTGAGGCCTGGGCAGAGTACAAGATTTTGTCACACACACACAGACATTCACGTACTGTTTTTTTCGCGGATTTGGATTCAGAATGGTCTAAAACGGGTTACTGTGTGGTTATGTTTTTTTTTTTTTCTGTTGAGTGTTGTCCTCCTCCACCCCAGATCGATCCCATAAAGACGCCCAAGTTTTACTGTGGGACGTCCTAAAAAATCGCAGTCGTGTTTCTAACTACCTTATTTTCTATTGGTTCTCCCTTCTGGCCCTCCAGGGGCTGACTAATGACTGATCTGGACGCCGTACTTCGAATGGACGGATTTTTTAAATTCTAGTATCGGATTCTACGCTTCTTGAGAAGCGTTAAAAATTAAATGTTTTCCATTCGATTGCAATCCAAGAGCTAAGTTATTGAAAATAATAAACCAAAAAGCTATAAACTTACAGTTCCATCCATTACCTACATTTCATGTCTGTAGACTTCATTCTTAACCAAGGTTACGTACCAACCACAATGTTGTAGAAGCCCTATAGGCTACAGCTATAATGTCCAAGGGTCTAGTGAAATATAATGCTTCGAAGTAAATAGATAAACTTACTTAGACGGGTCGTAATCTAAAGTAGACTGAGTTATAGCAGCTTGGATTTTATCAGCTTCACTAGCTTCAACATTCGCTAAATCAACTGTCTGAAACACAGAAAAAATATGTTAAATATGAGCATGAGTAGATAACACTTCTTACCTAGAGGAGGTAAACACCAACGAATAATTCAGCGTGACCAAAAGGACGAAAATAACTTCCAATTCAGATCAAGAAAGGTAACAAACTTACAAGTAAACCTCAACACAAAATGCAAAATTTACCTACCACAAAACAAAGGAGACAATTTGAATTGAATTGAATCTGAATTTGTTGTCTACTACACCCAGATTTCCTCTCCTGATCAGCTAAGTGAGCTCAACTCACTCCTAATGGTCCCACGAAGCTGAAATTTTACATCCGACAAACATCAGCAATATTTCATGTTATACTCAAAACTCAAGTTATTCGATTTATTCATTTATGTTCATGCAAATGCCTATTTACTTTTTCCTTTTCACAAGATGATCAGCAAATCTAGGCTAATTTGTTTAATATGAAGACGTCCTCTTTCGTCGCGAATGAGGCTTTCTTCAACAACATTGAATTTACCAGTTCCTCAATCGTGAATTTCATCGGTTTATGGTTACAATAATGGGGAATGAGGAATTTCACCGATTTCTGTTTGCATTTTTCCTGAATAGTTCATGGTGTGGGATAGATGAAAATCGGGCTGATTTCGGAAAATAAGTCTCCTGTTATTTTCGGGAGACAGACAAAATTTTTAATTTCAAAACTAACCGGAAAAACAGACGTGCAGCGGGAACGCTCGCTGATTGGGCTGTTCAGATCGCCGTCTCCTCCCAGTGTTGCCCATTGGGACGACGAAATCGTGTTTTCTAAGAGAAAAGTTATCAAACAAAAACAGGGGAAACCTAATTTTTCCCATCTCGCTTTTTCTATTTTTTTCTTCAGTTTTTCGATTTCGAACTTTACTGTTTCATGAAATTTTGCATCTGGGGACTATAGATTTCTCGATCTCAGCGCTTCAAGCGGCCATAAATGAACTATTCCAGGATGACGTCATTTTCCCGGTTTTTTTTACACATTCGTATTTTCTACACTGTTTTGTTTATTCGTAAATTAGGAAGTTCGGGCTGAGAGTTTGCCTTGAGGGGTTTTTAGAGGTGCTGAATCCGATTTTGGGGTCAAAAATAGGAAATTCCGACATGGTGAAATTCCTCATTTGCCTCACATTTTTTTTTTTCGAATGAGGGTTTATTTTTATGGAATAAAACCATAGTGAGCTGCTCGAAAACGCATCCAAAAAATTTAGAGAATTTAAGGAAGATGGAAATTTTAAATGTGGTGGCAATGTGTAAGAGGCAGCCATGTTTGAAACGTAACGGATATTCTACCAATCTGACTTCAAAGGAGGTTCTGTGGCGCTTACCACAGAAGCGGAACATACACGAACTTTTAGCTTACAAGGATTAACACAAGAGTGTGTGAACTAGGAAGGAGGGCAGAACTCAAGACACAAAAGTGACCAAAATAAACAATATTACTCACTTTTTTACAATACGATTCTACCTACTAGTTTATCAAGCATTATTAGTCTTCATCTTCTCTTATTTAGTTTCAAGATTTGAATCACATTAGTCGAGTAGCCATTTCACTGGATCGTTTAGTGTGGCAGTGCTAGAACTCTGTCTGTTGTCGGAGTTGTTTTCGCGTAGTTTTTTTTTCGTATGACGTCAACAATATTCCTCGATTTTCGCGGTGTTTTGTAACAGAGGCTTCACTTGTTTAGGCATTTTCTCCTACGGTAATTTTTTCCCCTTGGTTATTCCTAGTGTTAAACGTTATTCTAGGGCCCTATTATAGGCTTTGACTTGAAATTCCAGAATCTAAAATTGAGGCAAATTCCCCATTATTGATTGTACGGTTGATTGTACCAACAAACGGCTAGTAATCATAACTACCTATTGAATATAAAGGTTATTACCAACTTACTTTGGCCAATTTATTCACGTAAGGATCCTGCAAATCTCCGACACCCTGTAGACAAAAAGGTACAGCATTAAACGGAATACGTCTTCTAAAGGGTAAAAGTTGATGATATAGCACCCACAAACTGAATTAAACTTTTCGCAAACTGAATTAAAAATATTGGAATTAGAATTGAACTTTTCGTGAATCAGACATTTTCAAGCACATGAATCATCGCTTTTGCTGTACAAATATTATTATTATGCCAACATAATACCTATGCATAATATATATTATAATCCATATAAATCGTAACAACCGAAAAAATTTCAAGGTCGAAAAAAAAAGTTTTCCAAAATCAAAATTTTCACTCGCGTATTGCGTTTTAGACCTTTCTGAACAATTTTGGTTCAGTGTCTGTGTGTCTGTCTGTCTGTCATGAATTCCTTGTAACGCGCATAACTATACGAAGTTATTGTCCGATTTCAATGAAATTTTCAGGGATTGTGCGGGTTGGTGTGTAGACGGTCCCCTATGAAAATCATCATCCCCGGACTGATAGAAGCGACTGCGCATGCGCAAACGTAAATTCCTTGTAACGGCCATAACTTCTACATTTTCCATCCGATTTCAATGAAATTTTCAGGGATTGTGCGGGTTGGTGTGTAGACGGTTCCCTATGAAAATCATCACCTTCGGACTGATAGTAGCCACTGCGCATGCGCAAACGTGAATTTCCTTGTAACGGCCATAACTTCCACTTTTTCTACCCGATTTCGATGAAATTTTCAGGGATTATGCGGATTAGGTTGTAGATGGTCCCCAATGAAGATCACCACCTTCGGACTGATAGTAGCCACTGCGCATGCGCAAACGTGAATTTCCTTGTAACGTCCATAACTTCCACTTTTTCTACCCGATTTCGATGAAATTTTCAGGGATGTTACAAATTAACTTGTTTTGATGTTTTGAGATTAAATACTATGCATCGGATCATCTATACAATCGGGTTATGGATACGAGGAAGCTATGTGCCACACCCACTTGGCAGACGCTACCTTGGTAGACTCGGAAGCAAAATCTAGTTGACTTCCTAATAACAGGAGGTGAGTCACTATCACAACTAATTCGACCAAGTCTCTTTCTCTGGCCATACAGAAGACGGAGATCGTGCTGCTGACAAGGAAGAGGATAGAGAGGATTATCCCTATGTCAGTGGAGGGGCAGGCTATCCAAACATCCAGCGCCATCAGATATCTGGGGGTGATGTTGGATGGAAAGCTGAGTTTTTGGGGCCATATCTCTAGGGTGTCCGATAAGGCTGCGACAATGATGGGAAGATTGAGCCAGCTCATGGCTAACGTAGGCGGCCCTTCCCCCTCCAAGCGTAGACTCCTAATGAGGACTGCGGAGGCGATATTGCTGTATGGGGCTGAAGTGTGGGCTGAGGCACTTCGTTTCCAAAAGTACAGAGCGAAAATGGAGTCCGTTCAGAGAAGAGGAGCACTGCGTATTTGCAGTGCATATAGGACGGTGTCTGGAGTCGCAGCACAGGTAATAGCCGGGGTCATTCCGATTGACCTGATGGCCAAGGAGCGGCATAGAATTTATCAACGGAAGGAGGATGAAAGAAGGGCAACTGTTAAGAAGGAAGAGAGACAGGACACGTTGAGGAAATGGCAGGACAGATGGGAAGTGGAGGACAGAGGAGATGGACAGCACGCTTGATCAAGGATGTAAGGGATTGGATTGAGAGGAAGCATGGCGAAGTAGGATAGGTACTATGTGACACAGTTCCTCAGTGGACATGGATACTACAGAGCCTTTTTGTGGAAAATCGGGAAAGTGAGGGACCCCATCTGTGCGCTGTGCCACAACGGACAGGAGGACGACGCGTACCATACCTTCTTCGTCTGTGCGAAATGGGAAGAACTCCGGAGAGAGCTGCAAGAAGAAATAGGCGATGTGGAACCGGAAACCATTGTGGGTAGGATGCTGGAATCGAAGGAAAGGTGGGACGCCGTCGTTAACTTTATCACGGCAGTCCTTAAGACCAAGGAGTTGAATAGAGAATGGGAGGAGTAGAGAGGAGCTAGCTAGAGCGTAGCATAGGAGAGAAGCCTGCAACAGGCGAGCGAGGGAGCTGTCCCGAAGTAATACTCGCAAGTAGTTCCGGGGCAGTTCTCCAAAAGAAGATGTGGAGTGGGGTTTTAGTTGGTAGGCCTATGGAGTCCAACACTACTGATACGGGTATGCCCGTTCAGTGCTCATGAGAGTTTCCCCACTTCCTACAAAAAAAAAAAAAACTACTAATTCGACCATCCCTCCCCTTCGAGCTTTCCACTCAGCAATACTCACTGAACTATTTGAATCGCTGTCGCTCATCGCCACAACGATGTTCCTCACAACACTAAAAAAAACCTACAAACACAGGTTTGACGAGAATGAAAACGGAAGAGAAGTGTGAAGCTACACAGAGAAGGTCAAAGAAAGTTTGGCGGTCCACAGGGAAGTTATCGACCGTCTACAAGGGATGCTCCACAGACAAGGTATTGTTTTCCACTCACTTTATGTCCTCTGATCATGTTTAGTGCAGAGGATGAATTTGATGAGAGATTCATTCCAGTATACGAAAGGTTTAATTCTAATTGTAAAATGGTTGATTCAGTTTGAGAAAATTTTCATTCAAGTCCGAAAAGTTCAACTCTAATTGCGAAAGGTTTAATTCAGTTTGCGAATGAAATACAAATTCTTGCATAACAATTACGTAGTTGTAAGTTTTCAATGTTTCTGCCAAGCCCGTTCGGCTACAAACAGAGCGGAAATATACGTAATATATTTGGAAGTGGTGCCAAACTTTCAAATAGGTTTAATATGAATTCAAAAACGCTGCAAATTATCACACAAAGGTGTATTAATTTTGTATATAGATCACCCGACTGCAAAGAACACGGCTTTGCCATTGCCAGTACCAACCAACTTCACAATCAAGTTTATTTGGAAGAAATAAACGCTTCACGCTCCGTCTCATTCGATTCTAAAAATTCAATACTATTTTTAAATTGAAGAAAAAACAATACCTTAATATCGAAAGTTTTTGAGCTAGGGAGTTATCAAAAGTTCAGCCCTTATTATTCAACCCTTAGAAGTGACTGACATCAAACAACTAGACCGTAAATGGAGCCCATATTCCAAATGTCATCAAAATCGATCCATGGTAACTAAGAAAAGTGCGGACGGCAAATTTTTTCAATTCGATTTTTTGGATTCTATGGAGGGGAGTGGGGGCACATTTGACATAGGGGCACATTTGACAATGGCTGTCACACAAGATTTGAATTTTACCGCGATTTCGTGTTTTTGTATTGTGAAGAAGAAGAAGAAGAACCATTCCAGGTGAAAACTGTGCAGGTTACAAATCATCTAGTCGGCTCATGGCGGTTTGAGTGTTTGGACCCCTCAAAAGTAAGTTTTTTTTTCATTTTGTTTTTCGTTGATTACCGAGTGGATTCAGTTTTTTTCAAATGTAGCTCATCCAGTTTGTCAGTCGTAAATGTCTCCAAGCAAGTGTTTTCCTTGTGTGAGCTCCCGCTCTCTGGGCAAAATTCCCAGTGAAAAGGAGCTGGGCACCTCTAGCCCCCTTCGGCAGTCTCGTAGGTGACGTCAGAGCTCAGGTGGAGGAAAACAACAGCCGACGCCAAATGCCACCCCGCGCATCCCTCCCCGCTCGGCTGGGAGGGACCCAACGGTCTCTCCCCCACTCTACCAGCCATCCCCACCAACACCATCAGGCGGGGCGGAGGGGGGAGGACCCACCTGAGCTCCCCGCCACCGAAGGATACGTCACTTCCCGTCCAAGAGCGCTCAAAGTTAGTCGACAGTGTGTCCGCCCCATCACTAACAAATCTTCCTCCCGTATCCCCCCCCCCCTTCAGTCGCCACGATCGTCACGATTCAAGACCAGCGATCGCCACGACGTCCAGCATCTTCACCACACTGCACCGTGAGGTTACCTTCGGGCCCGAACCGTGAGTGACAAACATACTACATAAATTTAGTGGCCAATGATTTATGAAACTGTGCTTAGAGTAAGAGAGTCAAACGAACATTGCTAGAACAGTATAAACATTGAACATTGAGAGAGTAATACAGACATATTTGAAACATTGAAGTTAGTAGAGTCAAACTTATATTATTAAACTTATCTGAACAAATGGAAATGAACCTTGCTTGAACACTGATTATTGAATCTGGATTACGATTATTGTATTGACGAAAAGGGGACCAATTACTAGTTGTATTTCAAAAGTACTTGTTTTCAAAGCCTTCTACTCATCGCCACACTCCATGGAATTCCTAAAGCTGTTCCTATTCTTGAATAAACCCTACCTGCTAGTTGTAATTTTGTAGTTTTCCTTTGAGTATACCTGGTTTCAGTAAAGGTAAGAGGAAAGTGCAATGACACACCTCAATTGGTTAATAGGTCTCTTCAGGACAATCGTCAGCCCATCAGGCAAGGACACACCTGTGTACCTATTGTTACTTCTTTTGCCCTTCAGGCTTTCAATCTTGCAGTACGACGATCGCCACGAAGTCGCCGACGTTGCCACGCTAGTCGCCACAGGTAATTACATTTCGCTACCATTCTAAATTTCAGTGTTTCGATATATTTGTTTTCAGCTATTCTAAATTTCAAATCAAACCCCCCGAACTCGTGTGCAAAAGTTTGGTGCTCGTGTTTGCTGGTTTTAATCAACGAACACGACCCCCAAACGCCCTTAACCGCTTGTTGGCTCAAGTAAATTCAGCTGCCATCAAGCGTGGAGCCAAAAGGCTTACACTTGGATTCTTCAAAACAATTCATCGTTCGAGGTTGGCTTGGGTTTTACTGTAATGGCTACCCTCGGGGTAGTTTTGACAGTTTTGCTAGGGGAACATTTGACATATATTTTGACATATATTTTTATATACCTATGAAGTTTGTCAATGCTATGTTGATGTAGGATTTTGAATACCTACTCGACCTGACGTTTTTCAATAAACATCTTTGTTTTGATCATTATTTTTGTTACTTCAATTCCTACATCCATAAAACTTGGTGTTCCTTTGAGAAAGAAGAGTGGGTACTCATCTAATTGAAATTGTGTTGGTAGTGTTGATTGTTACAGGCTGCAGGGTCTATAGTTGTTCTGTCTGACTCAACATTATTGCCAGATAATGATTTGCCGGACGTTCCATGGTTTTTTGGTAAGATTAGTTTAGAATTATGGTACTTTCTGAGAACTGTCAAAAGTGCCCCTTTCTCATGCCAATTGTGCCCCACCGGTGGGGCACAATTGTCACTTCCTAAGCATTTTGAAAATTTACAAAAAAAAAATACTTGGCAAGCAGATTGAAAAAGGAACGAGATGTATGTGGGTAGCAAAGATACCGTAGTTAACGATAGAAGAAAGAAATTCAAGACCTCTCGTTCTTTCAACCTTGTAGGATGGAAAATGCGAAAAAGTGTCAAATGTGCCCCCCACTCCCCGACCTTGAAACGTAAACCAACAAATTTTGAGGGGGGTTAAAAATGTATTTTTCTCCGTCAATTCCAAAGGTTCATTATTGAAAATAATGAACCAAAATACAAAATGTCAAGAATCATGAAGTATGGAGGAGTTTTCCGGAACTAAGAGTATGGGTATTCCTCACTGTATACTCTTGCCTTTATTTAAAGAGCTCTGGACCACGGGTTCCAAAACCCCTTCCCTGCCAAGAGGTGGCAACGTTGCAAGGTGCTCACCTTGCAGTGAAAACCCTTGCGGTGAAACCTTGCGGTGAAAACGGTCACAACCCTTTGCGGTCAAAACCCATCATCCCTCTTCCTTCTTCCTCTTCTATCAACATACAATTTAATTATTTATCGTTCGGTGAACATTTTTTGTAATTTAATTCGTAACGTACTAATTATTCTGATGAAAATGAGTCCAAATTTCCTGTAATTCGGCGAAGAGGGCGTAATTCGTTTAGGTGGATTGGCCGGGAGAGGGCTGCTGAGTTTTAATTGTACCTGCCTCGAGTTTATACTCGATATGTTCAATTTTTCTCGCTGATCACGATTTTGGTGATGGGATGATCGAAATAATTTGTGAATCAAGTGTGCATTTGCAGAAGAGGGTAAACTGTTGGGGGGCTGGGGGGTTCACGGGCGGAGGGGTCGCGCAGGTATACCTCGACCTTCCGCTGGGGCTCGGATTCTTGCAGCGATGCCGAACCTTCTGGGCCTTCAAAAATCCCAGAGCTCTTTAAATAAAGGCAAGAGTATAGTCATCATGTGCGAACACGTACCTACCTATCATATTATAGTGTGTTATATTTACCTTATTTCCAAGGACAGGAAGAGCATCCGACTTCTCCCTGTAAAAGATGGACGATATCTAATTAAAAAGACTGAAGTCTAAGATTCACGAGGAGGAAAATAGTTTTTAAATGTACAGGTAATTGTTATACTACAGATAGCATGCCTCTGAGCGTTTGCAAGTAAATGATTGCGATTTGTTATGATACGTACCAAGCTTTCTTCTGCTGGGTGGTCAAGGGAATCCTCACCACGATGAGGGACGAGTTTTTGGGAACAAGAGTGTTGTCATCTTCATACACTGAAAAGATGAGATAATTTCCATTACTAGACAAATCAGTATGAATCAACATCAGAACCTAAAAGGCGAATTAATAATCGTAACTCCTGTCAATACTTTTGCGTAAAATCCAACAATAACGGAGCGCACGTAAAAATCGTTCTATCTGACTTTGTTATTTCGAAAAAGGACACCGAAATTTCGATTCAGATTCAGATTTCACCATTGAAGGGTACGGCACTCGAATTTTGGTTTCTTATTTTCAACACTGAGCCAATGAAATTTAGCAAGGGAAAAATAAAAATCAAGTTTGAATAAACAATTTTCAGTCAGTCCGCGGCATTTTCCTTAGGTAGTTACCATACACAGACTTTGGCTTCGGTGTCTATCTATGCCCCGGAGGTTTCGGTTATTGTCAGTTACGTCTAAGGTGTAAAACGACGGGGATAAAACATTTCGAATCGCACTATCTCGAAACTATCGATCTATAGGTCTAACATTTTCTTTGATTTATAGAGTAGAATGACACCACCCAGAGCTGTGTAGGTTCAACCGTTCGCTGATGGGGACAATTAATTAATGTTCCATAACTTTTTCCTTACAATTCAAGATAGCAAGATCAACTATCGTTAAATGAGCAATTGTGGTGAAATTTATCAAGATGCCAAAACTTATTTACGTGTTATCCCTGAGGGCCCATGAGAACTCACACCCCCTCACTCATGTACGTCTGGCCGTTGTGTAATAATTTGCAGCGTTTTGAAACCACGTCCTAAACCCAACATTATACTCCTAAGTACAGCAGATGAAAGAGTGCACAGGATCTCTTCCTTGGATGTAAACATGTGTCTGACCGCTGAAGAGTTCACCATTTAATCGCTCTCTTTGATGGCAAACGTGGAAATATTTGGTCACAATAACGTTTGTGCGCCTAATGGGGGGTGCGCCCTGATTTTTTTTCTAGATTTTTAATCGAAAATAGACTACATCCTGAGAATTTTGGCACCAACCGTGACCTTCTAGCGTGAGTAGATATTTTTCTATGATTTTTCAAAGTTTCGACCGTTTATGACGTCACGCGCCCTTCTCGCCTGGGCGGGACCCCCCAGCCCACTGTGACGTCATAAAGGATCGGAACTTTAAAAATTCATAGGAAAAGATTTACACACGCTAGAAGGTCGCGGTTGGTACCAAAATTCTCAGAATGAGGTTTACCTTACATTAAAAATAACAATAAACAGTTTTTCCTACCCAGGCGCACACTCTGTTGCACCAGTGACGTCACATCTTGAACATCTTCCTCCACCCCAAAAATTAGGTATTGATTTTATTGTCCTAAGGAATAGATCTAGGGATGAGTATTGATACCCGATATTTTTGGATATCGATACTTTGGATCCGATAATTCCAAATATCGAATATCGATATAGTTGTCGCAGACAATGAGGAATTTCACCGAATTCTGTTCGCATTTTTCCTGAATAGTTAATGGTGAGGGATATATATGGGCTGATTTCCGAAAATAAGTCTCCTGTTATTTTTGGGAGACAATCAAAATTTTTGATTTCAAAACTAACCGGGAAAACGGACATGAAGCGGGAACGCTCGCTGATTGGGTTGTTCGAATCGCCATCTCCTCCCAGTGTTGCCCATTGGGACGACGAAATCGTGTTTTCTAAGAGAAAAGTTATCAAACAAAAACAGAGGAAACCTAATTTTCCACATCTTGCTTTTTCTATTATTTTCTTCAGTTTTTCGATTTCGAACTTTACTGTTTCGTGAATTTTTGCATCTGGGGACTATAGATTTCTCGATCTCAGCGCTTCAAGCGGCCATAAATGAACTATTCCAGGATGACGTCATCCTCCCGGTTTTTTTAAACATTCACATTTTCCACACTGTTTTGTTTATTCGTAAATTAGGAAGTTCGGGCTGAAAGTTTGTCTTAGGGGGTTTTTCGAGGTGCTGAATCCGATTTTGGGGTCAAAAATAGGAAATTCCGACATGGTGAAATTCCTCATTCAAAGTAATAGCTAAAAAATGAGAAGACGAAGGTAGGAGGGCTGTTGGGTCATTACTCGAGTAGAATTAATTATTACGGAGAAAATGTTCAATAATAATATATTCACAGTTATTAATAATTCACGGTATGTTGTGTAAATATGGTCAGCTTGATGGTTAGAAATTAATAAAAATTGATGAAAAAAATATTTTTCTTGAGAATATTGGATAAGCATGTTGATACTGTATGACACCAAAGTATCGATACTCGATATTTAGAAATATCAATACTCATACCAAACGATACATGGGATGTATGGGATACATCAATATAATACAGTATCGATACTTATGTAAAAAATAACCATTCCTAAGCTACTCTCTCCAGCAGCTCCTTGTCAGCCTCTTCCCAACAGTTTCCCTGTAGTGTGAAGATTCTGCTTCAGAATTTCTACAACTGATTCCGGACAAATAGTCCATCCAAGCATTATTCGCTTAGCCCTTTGATTTTGACCTTACACCACTTGGTTAGTACACCCTTTAATTACTACAGAAAGTTGAAAATTATATTGAACTGATGGAAATATTGAAAAATATTGAAAAACTTGATACGAAAATCAAATTTTTTTCTATAATCAACGAGTGAAAAATGAAATTTTGGAAATCACTTTCATTTTCATAGTTTCGAATGGAATTTTCATAGTTCTTTTCAAAAGTTTCCTTGTAACCTCAACTTTCCAACGGTATACAGGGTGTCCAAGTAACTACGCTCCCCCCACTTATTTTCTCTAATAGAGTAAGAAAAAAAATCGGATTAACGCTATTCTTCATAATTTTTTGCGTAGAATTCAAAAATGACAAAATTGCGCAGTGCGCAATCGCGCAACCATGCGCAATCATGATCAACTTTGTTTTTTCAAATGAGAACCCCCATTTTTTATTGCAGATTCGGATTCTACGTCAAATTTTATGAACATTTTACTTGGACAACTTTTTTTTTTTGGACGCGCGCAACCCGCACAGCGAGCGCTCAAAGATGCGCAACCCAGGGATTGCGCCACAGTTGAGAAGAAGGTAGACCTCAAGTGCGGCACATCACTTAGCACTGTTTTTCCACGCTGAATCGCGTGGTGATGTCCCTTTCTTGATTCGATTCCATTTTACCTCATTTACAGCCAAAAAAGTCAATTTTTGAGAAGGAAATCATAAATTTTCTTACGAAGGGTAATGATCATCCTACTAAAATGTAAAAAAAATTAAATTTTTAAAATTGTAAAATAACGGGAAACTACTACATATCGCAAAATTTAATTTTTTTTTACATTTTATTAGGATGATTCATTACCCTTTGTAAGAAAATCTATGATTTCCTTCTCAAAAATTGACTTTTTTGGCTGTAAATGAGGTAAAATGGAATCGAATCAATAAAGGGACATCACCACGCGATTCAGCGTGGAAAAACAGTGCTAAGTGATGTGCCACACTTGAGGTCTACCTTCATCTCAACTGTGGCGCAATGCCTGGGTTGCGCATCTTTGAGCGCTCGCTGAGCGGGCTGTGCGCCTCCAAAAAAAGAAGTTGTCGAAGTAAAATGTTCATAAAATTTGACGTAGAATCCGAATCTGCAATAAAAATGGGGGTTCTCATTTGAAAAAACAAAGTTGATCATGATTGCGCACGGTTGCGCGATTGTGCACTGCGCAATTTTGTCATTTTTGAATTCTACGCAAAAAATTATGAAGAATAGCGTTAATCCGATTTTTTTTTCTCACACTATTAGAGAAAATAAGTGGGGGGAGCGTAGTTACTTGGACACCCTGTATAAATTGTCTTCGATTTAAAGAACAGATTACTGGAAAAAACGCTGCAAATTATTACACAAAGATTATTTTTCCACATAGATCACTCGTCTGCAAAGAACACGGCTTTGCCAGTGAGATTAGGCCTCTTTTGCGATTCACACTCGTGTTTCTGATTTATCGTAAGTCCAACCCTTAAATTCTCGTAGGGAACGACGGTTTGTCCTACAGGGCTCCGCGTGTTCTCAAAAAATTCTATACCATCTTAAATTGATGGAAAAACAATACCTTTATACCAAAATGTTTTTGAGTTAGGGCGTTTTCAAAATTTCAAACCTCATTTTTCAACCCTTAGAAGAGACCTACATCAACCAATTCTTCGGGTCACAACTAGACCCCACAAGGAGCCCACATACCAAATTTCATCAAAATCGGTCAATGCTAAGTGGGGAAAGTGCCGCGTACAGCGGACGGACGGCCACATTTTTATTCGATTTTTGGATACTACGTACCTTGAAACGTAAACAAACAAATTTTGAGGGGGGGGATGTTCGAGTGCAACAAAATATTGGTGGTTTTAAGAAAATTAGCTGTTTTAGGTTATTATGAATCAACTTTACCATGACTAGGCGCGATAAGCATCAGTTTTCACGTAATATAATTTTGATCGATGAAAAATGTGTTTTCTGGTAAAACAGTGGATTACGAGGAAAAATAAGGGCTTAACACTTAGGTAACTTGGCAAAAAAATGCAAGTCTACCAGTGCCAAATACGCTAACAAACAAGGAAAAAATGCTTTAAAAACATTGTGGCCTTAGGCCATCGCAATCGTCAATTTTACAGGACGTAGCTTTAAAGATTCAGTGCCAAGAAACTGATGCTAATGTTGCATTCAACCACAACCTTCATCAAACTCAATATTAAGATAACTTCTAGAAATTTAGTTTACTAAAAACCACTCCCACCCAAATGAACAAGAAAGAATATCAAGTAATATCGCGAAATTTTTCTCCGAAATAAACCATAACAAATGAACAAGAAATTAAGGCAATTTTGTTGGATTTGTCTTCACATAAAACTGTCTTATCTACCAGACTATTCACGTAGCGAGAAGAGGAGAGCCTCCGTTTTAAAAATCAAAATCAAAACTGGTAACTAGGATTTTTATTTTTGTTTGTTTTCTACTCAGGTACTCTTCATTTCTGAATCAAGACCAACCCAAGGTCGATAGAATCATTACCTAAGAAGTGTGTTTTATAGGAAGAAAAACACGTAAATTGTTTGTAGATATTCGGAAAGAATTGGACGATTTAAGTGAACACAATCATTTCAGTAAATATAATGATTTTAATGATGCAATTGATCTGCAAAAAATACGAGGAACCAATCCTCGTACTAAATCACAATAATAAATTTATAAAATTTGAAATTTTTTGCAAAAATCGTGTTTGTCTGTTTTATTCAATTGTAAATCAATTTACCTACCCCGTATTTTTCAGTACCTCTCATCCAAAAACTCTTCCATCCTTTAAAGAAGGACTTCAACCACTCAACCCAAGGACATTCAGAAAAATGTCTACATGCCAGTTGAGCATGCAACTTTTTTCTCCAATTAGGTTAGTCAATTCATTATTCATCATTCCACCTCAAGTTACCTAGATATCATAAGGCTCGTACGATTTCACGAAAAATGTGCTGCATAGAGTAACTCGACGCCAAAAGAAAAAAAAAATCAACTGCTTTGAAATGTGCAAGGTAGTAAGAATCAAGTCTGGCAATCTGGCTAAAAGTTGAGAAAACACTGACAATCAAATAATCTTGGCATGAGGTTCAGGATAATGAAAGATCTGGGAAAGCTCCAATGGAAAATAATTATATTTTTAGTTGAAAAATGTACACAGAAATTCGTCAAATACAAGGATCGGAATCATAATAATTTATTGAACAAATTGACTACAAAAGCACCAATTTCAGTACGAGTGAGGTAAGAAGAATGTTTTTATACAACAGTCTGTATGTGCATGCATTGATCTTACTACTTTCAAATAGAAAAAAAAATACAATAAGGAAATGTGGACAACTCCAGTGAACAATTTCAAGAGCAATTAGAAGGGGAGGCACTTGATTTAGTCAATTGAGCTGCGTGGTTTTGAAAAATGTGTAAGGAAAAATGAAACACCAAACGATAGAAAAACGTCGTAGGTTATATAGATATATTTAGCACTTTTCAAACGCCCTCTTCAAAATTGTCAACGGATTTCTGGTCCACCGGAGTTGTCCAAAATTCGACAAATTAACGAGGGAAAAAGCAACAAAAATTGGTTGAATATCCTTAAATATATACTTTTAGTATTGAAAAGAGACGGATGTACAGAGTCATCATTCACATTGAAATTGAAACAGTATCAAGCGAATTAAAGGCTGAAAATTTTGATTAAAAAACCTTGATTTAAGAAGAGTGAGTAGATTCAGAAAGATGACTGAATAGACAGGAGTCTCAAATTTTAGCCAATGAGTACCAGCAATTTGAAATGCGAATAAACCAGTACTAGTTTTTTTTCATTAGGACCATGGAAGGTGTGAGGTTTGTGAGCCCATGTGCGCTTTCGCCGTTCTTCAGATATTTTTCGATAGTTTCCAGAGATAGTTATATCGTTTGAATAGTTAAGGACCGAAAACTTCAGGAATTGATTCTACAACTAATTTATGTGAGAAAATAATTTTTTTTTTGGCAGATTTTTGACATTTTCATGTCTTTGCCCTGGCACATAGCACAAAAAACTGTCACGAAATTGTGTTACAGTACCTTTATAATGATTTCCGCTTACAACGACCCCGTTGTTAGGTTTGTTCCTTTTCTACACTTTTTAACCCACAAAAATCGTTCACCACTCGTTGGAAAGCTCTCGATTTAACGAACATTTTCATGTTCTCCATAACATATTGACTATACGAATAGCGGAGCTATGGGCATAACTGTTCTCATATTTTGTTTACAACAGCAACGCATTGTGAGGTTTGAAAAATACAACAAATAGCTATAGATAGTTATTATGTTAATGATTCGTTTCACATTCTGACAACAACGGAGGGTGGGTTATAAAATCCTATAGTGAGGTAAAAAGCAATAGGTAAAGACATGAAAATGTCCCAATGCGTTGCAGACTCGTATGCAAGCGTTTTTTTTCTGTTTTTGTGAAAGAAAGTGAGTTTTTCTGAACTTCGACCTCGATGCGGCACGGGCTAATGCTATCCGACCGACCTAAAACTTTGGGAATCTCATTTTTACTCTAGACGAGCCTCCATTAATTTTGGCTCAAGTCAAGTAATTGAGCCTTGAGAGTCACTGTAAGTGTAAACTATGTACTACACAACCATGTCTGAGCTGAAGTCAACAGTCTGAAATCAACCCATTGGGTAGGTACCTACAAAATTTGGAATAAAATTAATTGATGATACAGCAGGTACAGTCGTCCCTTCTCATCCATTCATTTCAATATTTAATTTTTTAAACCCTTGTTTTTTCAAGCTTTTTCCTATTTTAAGATTTTTTGTGTTGTCGACCTCATGTGAATTTTAGTCACAGTCAAAATGTAGAAATAAGGGTTCCGCTGGAAAGGGCGCCAAATTGTCCTTCTATGTAGTGCCCACAAATAATTATTTTTGGGGTCCAGACGAGTGAAATATCAACTCGTAACTTTCGTAAATTGGCGAAATTTCCTATTTTTTCTTTTGGTTGTTGAGGTTTTTTTTCCGCATGGTTTTTCACCTACTTCAACACCAAAAACAATCCTTTCCAACAGTATAATAAAAAATATGTTACAATTTTTTCAACGAAATCGACGGTTTGACGGGAGGAATCCGGGGTCTACCAACACCACCGCCGCTCCTCCCAACACTAAATCCTCCC
Organism: Apolygus lucorum; assembly: GCA_009739505.2. Taxonomy (NCBI): domain Eukaryota; kingdom Metazoa; phylum Arthropoda; class Insecta; order Hemiptera; family Miridae; genus Apolygus; species Apolygus lucorum. The sequence continues at coordinate 40,860,814 of CM019171.2, read as the reverse complement.
GCTAAAACGTCGGTTTCGTTGAAAAAAATTCACGTTTTTCAGCGTTTAAACACAAATTTCTCCCCTAAACTCGATTGTCAACTAATTTTTGATTATACCGTTGTAAAGCTGAGATCTTTGCGCAGTTTTTGGGGTTGAGGTAACCTTGGGGGAGAAAAAACCCAACAATCAAAAGGGAAATAGGACATTTTGCCAATTTGACAAAAATTACTCTACGACTATACTCTTGCCTTTATTTAAAGAGCTCTGGGATTTTTGAAGGCCCCGAAGGTTCGGCATCGCTGCAAGAATCCGAGCCCCAGTGGAAGGTCGAGGTATACCTGCGCGACCCCTCCAACCCCCCAACAGTTTACCCTCTTCTGCAAATGCACACTTGATTCACAAATTATTTCGATCATCCCATCACCAAAATCGTGATCAGTGAGAAAAATTGAACATATCGAGTATAAACTCAAGGCAGGTACGATTAAAACTCAGCAGCCCTCTCCCGGCCAATCCACCCAAACGAATTACGCCCTCTTCGCCGAATTACAGGAAATTTGGACTCATTTTCATCAGAATAATTAGTACGTTACGAATTTAAATTACAAAAAATGTTCACCGAACGATAAATAATTAAATTGTATGTTGATAGAAGAGGAAGAAGGAAGAGGGATGATGGGTTTTGACCGCGAAGGGTTGTGACCGCGAAGGGTTTAGACCCCAAGGTGAGCACCTTGCAACGTTGCCACCTCTTGGCAGGGAGAGGGTTTTGGAACCCGCGGTCCAGAGCTCTTTAATTAAAGGCAAGAGTATAGATATTTAACCCATGAGGACCCCGTATAGTTTTTTGTAGGCACTAGAAAGATGGGAAATTTGATGCCCTTTCCAACGGTGCCCTTATACGGTAAAGCAAGGTAGTTATGGAAATTTGTGCCAGAAGGTCGAAAACACGAATGAAATCTTAAAATTGAAAAAAATACTTGGAAAACAAGGGGTTACAATAAAACTGCTAAGAGACATTCTCACACTTGAATAAGTTGTAGAATCGACTCCAAAAGATTCCGGTCCTTAACAAGGGACACCCTGTATATTACGTGATGCTGATCGATGATTCTTGTTATGCAATGGTGACTAAACCTCACCAAAGGATCCGGCGGAAAAAATTGAACGGACAAACCATCGAAAACTCAATTTTGAAGCATTTTAGATGTGGGATTTTAGAAGTTTAATTCTTGTGCGAAGATTTACAAAAAACTACGTAAGGTTCTAACGAGATTTCGGATCTCGGAGAATCCGAAATCCGTGATTGGAGTACAAAAGACTGTACCAATTTATTCATTTTTGCCAGACTGCCAATTTATTCATTTTTTTAGCGAACCCTGAAAACAAAACCCCAGAAAGGAAATCGCTATACTCTTGCCTTTATTTAAAGAGCTCTGGACCGTGGGTTCCAAAACCCCTTCCCTGCCAAGAGGTGGCAACGTTGCAAGGTGCTCACCTTGCGGTCTCAACTCACAACCCTTCGCGGTCAAAACCCTTACTCTTCTATCAACATACAATTTAATTATTTATCGTTCGGTGAACATTTTTTGTAATTTAAATTCGTAACGTACTAATTATTCTGATGAAAATGAGTCCAAATTTCCTGTAATTCGGCGAAGAGGGCGTAATTCGTTTGGGTGGATTGGCCGGGAGAGGGCTGCTGAGTTTTAATCGTACCTGCCTCGAGTTTATACTCGATATGTTCAATTTTTCTCGCTGATCACGATTTTGGTGATGGGATGATCGAAATAATTTGTGAATCAAGTGTGCATTTGCAGAAGAGGGTAAACTGTTGGGGGCTGGGGGGGTTCACGGGCGGAGGGGTCGCGCAGGTATACCTCGACCTTCCGCTGGGGCTCGGATTCTTGCAGCGATGCCGAACCTTCGGGGCCTTCAAAAATCCCAGAGCTCTTTAAATAAAGGCAAGAGTATAGTTATATTGTTAGAATAGTTAAGGACCGAAAACTTCAGGAATTGATTCTACAACTAATTTATGTGAGAAAATAATTTTTTTTGGCAGATTTTTTTAAACCCTTGTTTTTTTGAGCTTTTTCCTATTTTAAGATTTTTTGTGTTGTCGACCTCATGTGAATTTTAGTCACAGTCAAAATGTAGAAATAAGGGTTCCGCTGGAAAGGGCGCCAAATTGTCCTTCTATGTAGTGCCCACGAATAATTATTTTTGGGGTCCAGACGAGTGAAATATCAACTCGTAAATTGGCGAAATTTCCTATTTTTTCTTTTGGTTGTTGAGGTTTTTTTTCCGCATGGTTTTTCACCTACTTCAACACCAAAAACAATCCTTTCCAACAGTATAATAAAAAATATGTTACAATTTTTTCAACGAAATCGACGGTTTGACGGGAGGAATCCGGGGTCTACCAACACCACCGCCGCTCCTCCCAACACTAAATCCTCCCGCTAAAACGTCGGTTTCGTTGAAAAAAATTCACGTTTTTCAGCGTTTAAACACAAATTTCTCCCCTAAACTCGATTGTCAACTAATTTTTGATTATACCGTTGTAAAGTGGGATCTTTGCGCAGTTTTTGGGGTTGAGGTAACCTTGGGGGAGAAAAAACCCAACAATCAAAAGAGAAAATAGGACATTTTGCCAATTTGACAAAAATTACTCTACGACTAGATATTTAACCCATGAGGACCCCGTATAGTTTTTTGTAGGCACTAAAAAGATGGGAAATTTGATGCCCTTTCCAACGGTGCCCTTATACGGTAAAGCAAGGTAGTTATGGAAATTTTTGTGCCGGAAGGTCGAAAACACGAATGAAATCTTAAAATTGAAAAAAATACTTGGAAAACAAGGGGTTACAATAAAATTGCTAAGAGACATTCTCACACTTGAATAAATTGTAGAATAATAGTTTTATATTAATTGAATAGTTGTAATCGACTCCAAAATATTCCGGTCCTTAACAAGGGACACCCTGTATATTACGTGATGCTGACCGATGATTCTTGTTATGCGATGGTGACTAAACCTCACAGGATCCGGCGCAAAAATTTGAACGGACAAACCATCGAAAACTAAATTTTGAAGCATTTAAGATGTGGGATTTTAGAAGTTTAATTCTTGTGCGAAGATTTACAAAAACTACGTAAGGTTCTAATGAGATTTCGGATCTCGGAGAATCCGAAATCCGTGATTGAAGTACAAAAGACTGTACCAATTTATTCATTTTTGCCAGACTGCCAATTTATTCATTTTTTAGCGAACCCTGAAAACAAAACCCCAGAAAGGAAATCGCTAAGTCCTCACAGACGCACTTAAGGGCGCACAAACCTTCCCGCTCGAGGCACTTCGGAATAAGAGGCCCATATAATACCAGGGTACCGATTTTATGAAGTTCTTGATCAAATCTATTCATCAAATTCATAAATCAAAAACGACATTTCTATAATGATTTTTGTATTACTGTATGATATGATTATTGTTTAATGTCATTGTAATGAGGAATTTCACCATGTCGGAATTTCCTATTTTTGACCCCAAAATCGGATTCAGCACCTCGAAAAACCTCCTAAGGCAAACTTTCAGCCTGAACTTCCTAATTTACGAATAAACCAAACAGTGTAGAATATACGAATGTTTAAAAAAAACCGGGAAAATGACGTCATCCTGGAATAGTTCATTTATGGCCGCTTGAAGCGCTGAGATCGAGAAATCTATAGTCCCCAGGTGCAAAATTTCACGAAACAGTAAAGTTAGAAATGGAAAAACTGAAGAAAAAAATAGAAAAAGCAAGATGGGGAAAATTAGGTTTCCCTTGTTTTTGTTTGATAACTTTTCTCTTAGATAACAAGATTTCGTAGTACCAATGGGCAACACTGGGAGGAGACGGCGATTCGAACAGCCCAATCAGCGAGCGTTCCCGCTGCACGTCTGTTTTCCCGGTTAGGTTTGAAATCAAAAATTTTGATTGTCTCCCATAAATACCAGGCGACTTATTTTCCGAAATCAGCCCGATTTTCATCTATCCCACACCATTAACTATTCAGGAAAAATGCAAACAGAATTCGGTGAAATTCCTCATTATAATGTAATTATCATTCAACTTCACTTGAACCAAACTTTCTTGATAGTGCATCTATTGATGTTCTTATCATATCCATACTATAATATTCGAAAATAATTTGTCCATTTCAATTGTAGGTATTGAAATATTTCTTAAAGAGCGGATTAAGTTTTGAGTAGTTGCGAAAATGACGAGCTATCTTCTCCAATATACATTTTGTTCAAATAAATAAACAGTACAAAGGAGATTTTTTCAAAATTACAATAAAATGAAATAATTTGTGTTAAATTGGTTCAAAGTGTTGTGTAAATGAATAACAACCTACCAGTTTTTTTAATATTCATAAAACAGCTAATTTTACAGAGTAGGAACTTCGAATGTGCCTTCCAATGAATTGTTACGAAAATATTAAAACGCGTACCTCCATAGTTCTCGTAACGCACCAAAGAAATAATTTTTCGAATCGAACGAAAAAAAAGTTGCTCATCCCCAATCCATGCTTCAAAAATGAGCAAATTACTCAAAGTATTTAGGAGTAATCCGATATAGCGATTTGATAAGAATTTCAAGTGAGAGGATGTACGGTATGAACATTACGACAGACATAGAGCAAAATCCAGGAAATACATTTTTGGTCAAGGAACGCTTCGTCTCATCTCTACGACGAGTAATGAATCACAGGATTTTGCACTGAGACTGTCCAATTTGTTGTTGAATAGGATTAACTTGCTCGTCCTACACCGCATTACTGATGAAGAATGCAACTCACGAATTGTTCACATAAGTACTGATTATTCGATTCAATTATTTATAATAAGGAAGGTACATGCGAAACACCATTTTCCCCAGTAGATCCTCATCATCTAAACCCTACTTCAACACAAGGAATATATGAAAATGAATTCAGAATATCTAGGATTTGATCATAATCAAACCAATTCAATTGAATTTTTGTTTGAATATCTGAGAATAGGTCGGTTTAGTAAGATCAGTACCTCGAAGTGCAAAATCCCTGTGAAAGTCACAGTCTGGATGCCATAGCTCCACTCTCTCTCCCAGCACACGCGTCAAGTCACAGCGTAGGACACTTTGAGCTGCTTAAAGTTTGCTCTTCCAAAATATTCTTACTTTCTAGTTTGTTTGTTTACTTTCGATTAACCGGTTCAACTGATAATCATGCTATGTTGTTATTTGCTGAACAGGCCACTACTACCAACAATCCCTCTGTAAATTCAAATGATGTTTTCTAAAACATTCTCCTAGTATTCAATCATCAAATTCATCACCAATAGCAGAAACAACTAGGACAGCCACACTTCAACTACCTCTGGCCGAAGTCCCCAGCACATGCGCACCTCTTGAGTGGTATGCCACATTAAATTTAAATCACAACAGTACATGGCAATTTGTTTTGGTTTATTATTTTCAATAATGAACCTTTGGAATCGACCAAGAAAAAAAAAATTTTAACACCCCCTCAAAATTTGAAGGTTTACGTTTCAAGGTACGTAGAATCCAAAAATCGAATAAAAACGCTGCAAATTATTACACAATGGTTTATTATTTTTCTATATAGGTCACTCGTCTACAAAATCACCAACCATCCAATATGAAAAGAAAAAAAAAAAAAAAGTCAAAATCACCAACCATCGATCGCATTTCGGTCAGCTCTAATTTGAACAGAGATTAGGCCTCTTTTGCGATTCACACCTTGTGTTTTGATTTATATATATATTTCAACATGAACCCTTACATTTTCGTAGGGAGCGAACGGTTTGTCCTACAGAGCTCCGCGTGGTCTCAAAAAAATTCTAAAAATTCTATAGAATCTTAAATTGAAGGAAAAACAATACCTTTATATCGGAATTTTTTGAGTTAGGGCGTTTTCAAAATTTCAAAATTGATTTTGGAACCCTTAGAAGTGACCTACATCAACCAAAAGCTTCGGGGCACAACTAGACCCCAAATAGAGCCTACATACCAAATTTCAACCAAATCGGTCAATGCTAAGTGGCAAAAGTGCCGCGTACGGCCAAATTTTTATTCGATTTTTGGATTCTACGTACCTTGAAACGTAAACCATCAAATTTTGAGAGGGTGTTAAAATTCTTTTTTTCTTGGTCGATTCCAAAGATTCATTATTGAAAATAATAAACCAAAATTTGGCCGTCCGTCCGCCGTACGCGGCACTTTTGCCAATTTGGTATGTAGGCTCCATTTGGGGTCTAGTTGTGCCCCGAAGCTTTTGGTTGATGTAGGTCACTCCTAAGGGTTCCAAAATCAATTTTGAAATTTTGAAAAAGCCCTAACTCAAAAAATTTCTATATAAAGGTGTTGTTTTTCCTTCAATTTAGGATTCTATAGAATTTTTAGAGACCACGCGGAACTCTGTAGGACAAACCGTTCGCTCCCTACGAAAATGTAAGGGTTTATATTGAAATATATACAGGGTGTCTACAAAACAGTTGTAAGGAATTCAAGGGGTCGATTCTACAACTAATTTCCAACAAAAAGTGTCTCCTAGAAAATTTTTTTAAAACGCCTCTTCAACCGACTTTTTTCACTTTCAAGTTTTTTTTTTCGTGTTTTCGACCTTACACCATTAAAACGGTCATAACTCTCTTAAATTACACTCAAAAATTAAAAATAAGGATACCGTTGGAAAGAGCGTCAAATTTCCTATCTCCCTGATACCAAATAACAAATTTTCAGTTGAATTACACGGGGAATAAAGCAACCTAAAAAGTGAACTTAGTAAATTTTCGAAAAATTCCCGTTTTTCAACGCCTAAAATCTCCAAATAGTACCAGGTAAAATTCTGTTGCCGGAAAGCCTAAAAACTGCGCCAGAATCTCAGCTTTCCAACAGTATAATCAAAACATATTTTACAACCGAATTTAGGGGAGAATTTTGTGTTTGAACGCGGAAAAACGTGCATTTTTTTCAACGAAATCGGCGCTTTCCCCCCTGTTTCCGGAGGCCTCGCGGTCTACTGCGGCGCCGACCCCTAAGATCGACTAGGCGGAGCGCCGATTTCGTTGAAAAAATGCACGTTTTTCCGCGTTCAAACACAAAATTCTCCCCTAAATTCGGTTGTAAAATATGTTTTGATTATACCGTTGGAAAGCTGAGATTCTGGCGCAGTTTTTAGGCTTTCCGGCAACAGAACTTTACCAGTTAATATTTGGATATTTTAGGCGTTGAAAAACGGGAATTTTTCGAAAATTTACTAAGTTCACTTTTTAGGTTGCTTTATTCCTCGTGTAATTCAACTGAAAATTTGTTATTTGGTATCAGGGAGATAGGAAATTTGACGCTCTTTCTAACGGTATCCTTATTTTTAATTTTCGAGTGTAATTTAAGAGAGTTATGACCGTTTTAATGGTGTAAAGTCGAAAACACGAAAAAAAACTTGAAAAAGAAAAAAGTCGGTTAAAGAGGCGTTTTAAAAAAAAATTTCTAAGAGACACTTTTTGTTGGAAATTAGTTGTAGAATCGACCCCTTGAATTCCTTACAACTGTTTTGTAGACACCCTGTATATATATAAATCAAAACACGAGTGTGAATCGCAAAAGAGACCTAATCTCCGTTCAAATTAGAGCTGACCAAAATGCGATCAATGGTTGGTGATTTTGATTTTTTTTTTGAATTTTTTTTTTTTTTTTTATTATTTTTTTTTTTTTTTTTTTCTTTCATATTGGATGGTTGGTGATTTTGTGGACGAGTGATCTACTTATATAGAAAAATAATAAACCATTGTGTAATAATTTGCAGCGTTTTGTTTTTTATACCCTCCCCAATATTTGGTTGAGCTCTGGAAAAATAACTATTAATTGTTGGATCTGGAGGTGTTGTGTGCTGCGCAAATGAAATCCAGTATTTGCGCTGGTTAGCAAAGAGAGTACCTGTGACCATCAGGGATTTGACTCAACTGACCATACTAAACTCATTCCATGGACAATTATAAATAGATACGACATGCAAACTCAACCCAATTGGATAAGTTTCAAATAACTGAACAATAAGCGACAATTTATTAAGCTCCAATCCCAGCGCCAAAGCCATAGCCCAGCCAATTTATACAATAATAAGGAATAACATTGCAATCGCGGGAGGTATCTACGATTACGAAAAATATCAAAACCTATAAACAAATATGTAACATAACGTATCAAATACTCATGGTTTTGTCAATTTTTCCGAAATCTTTTTTTTTAATCTTGTTTTTATTCACTTTTGAAGAACTATGATAACTACGGGTATGATTAAAAGGTTTCAAACTGAATTGGACTCCATTGCCTTCAAATTCCTCTCACGTTACTGTTTATCTAAAATCAGTAGATTTGCGAGCGAAAGGCCTTACCACAAAACTGCCTTGTCACAAAAATTTCACTATTTGGAAAAATGTACATATTTTGAATTGATGTACCTCCGTATTTATCCAACCTACAGAGCTTAAGTAGTAAACTGAACCAAATTTGACCTCATTTGAAAAGTTACGAGGCATACGTTATTGAAATCATCACAGTTTAGAAATTATAGGTAGTTAAAGAACTCAGAAAAACGCAACAATTTCATCGTTTTCAACGCACTACGTCAAGCACGGAGTCGACAGTTTGAAGACAAACTACCCTTAGGGACCCTAACATATAAAAAAAAATTCTTTCTTCTATGGGGTATAAACGAAAAATGTTTATTCGGATTTCAGATTCAAAGTACTTGAAACGTAAAACAGCAAATCGATAGTAAAAGTGTAAAACCTTGTAAGTCGAGTTAGGTTTGAATCAAAACCTCGTAAAAGTCATAAATACCAAAATAAATACGAAATTTGTTCATAGAAGTCTTGCAAATAGGATACACTTGTTTTCGTCCCCTGAAAAATGTGTACATTCGAACTTATACTCTTGCCTTTATTTAAAGAGCTCTGGACCGCGGGTTCCAAAACCCCTTCCCTGCCAAGAGGTGGCAACGTTGCAAGGTGCTGACCTTGCGGTGAAAACCCTTGCGGTGAAAACGGTCACAACCCTTCGCGGTCAAAACCCATCATCCCTCTTCCTTCTTCCTCTTCTATCAACATACAATTTAATTATTTATCGTTCGGTGAACATTTTTCGTAATTTAAATTCGTAATGTACTAATTATTCTGATGAAAATGAGTCCAAATTTCCTGTAATTCGGCGAAGAGGGCGTAATTCGTTTGGGTGGATTGGCCGGGAGAGGGCTGCTGAGTTTAAAACGCGTTTGGGTTAACGGAATCACGTTCATTCTCAGCTCTTCCCCCAAACGGATTGAAAAGATTAACCCAATTGAATTACCTCCTCACCCATTTTCCCCAAACAGAACGCGCCCAGTGAAGAAAAAATTGTATTGTATACAACAATTGTATTGTACAATCGAACAATACGATGGTAGTAACCTACTGGTATCTACCGAATTTGGGAAAATAGATAAAGCCAGTAGGTATGAGACACCTCAATGGTGTTTATCCCATCCTGCCAGTGTGAGTCATCCACTGATAAGATAGTAATCTATGGTGTTTTACTCTGCCTCATTATTCTTCTCAGTCAAAGTACACTTCCTGGTTATCTTAATCCTTCCCCCTCCTGATTCCATTTCCAAACCTCCTATAGAGAGCTAAACGCATCCCCCCACTCCCAATGGTGAGACTATGTAAATAATGCCTCATTTACTGCTCTCAGCAATATCATTTCCAGTCTAGCTTGCGTTCGAGTTGAATTGTACGCAGTCCAGTACCTACCTACAAGAGTATAGAAGGATTGTTTTGCTATCGAAATGTTTAGGAGGTTTAAATATATTTGAAGTTGGATTCCAAAAGGCTAATTATTGGAAATCATAAACCAAATTTAGTGATAAAAGGTCGAAATCACAAATGTCTCCCTTCATGGGAGAAACATTAGACCATTGATACCTATGTCCTCCATCAAAATTAAATATTCGCCGGGGTCTGTCCGAAATTGGTCCTCACACTTCTGTACAACCACTATTCAACCCCGATTGAACCCTTGCCGTTCTTAAAGCCATCCATCACAATTTAGTTTTAAATGATTTATTTATAACTAAAAGAATGAGTATTCGTTGATTCACGCTCATAAAACCCCGGAAGAAACGCAAGTAACCATAAATCTTTAATATTGAACGATACTATCCAACAATATTAGTGGACGTTCACAGCATTCGGTAACTGCCAGTGCCACATATGGGGGGTGATACTGATACTGATCAACACGCCTTTTTTCATATGCATGCGATTTCAGAACTCCACACAGTCCTAAATTGGAAAGTTAGGTGGTGTTATGTGTTCGTAACAATATCTTCTCTATGGGGATATCGTTCCCGCCCGATAGTCTAGGTTGCCATGGTAGCTGATAAGGAAATAAACAAATCTCAAAATCGGGCCCAGCTGACATTGTGATTGTAACTTCTGTTGAGCCGGTGTCGGGTGTTGTGTGGTGAAGTTCTAGCGAAAAGATTTTGTTTCTACTAGAGGTAAGCATGAAATATCTGTAATTAGTTTGTATTTTCCGTGTTACTACAGTTGGTTATCTGTTAAAAACAAAAACAAATCATTTTCAGGGGGTGATAGTGATCACGGCCGAAATGCCCCGAAACTATCAAAACGTGATTGGTCCATCATTATTTTTGGTAACAAGTGCTTTAAAATTAGTTGTTTCTTGTCAGTTACCAATCATGTGCCACGAATGGTCTTATTATAATAATAAATACTGAAAAGGATATTACGAGTCTTGAATCTTGGCTTGATTCTGATTTTTATAAGTAAAGAGTTGGTTTTCATTAGTTTTTCAATAAAAATTGTTCTGAAATGAGTTGTTAGTGGGTTTTTTTACCTCAGGGTACTAAAAAAATAATTTTTAATTGTTTAAGTTCGATTTTTAATTGTTTTTAATATGTTTAAGTTCGATTTTAAATTAGTGATCACTATCACCCCCTATGTGGGGGGTGATACTGATCAATTTAATTTTTTTTTAAATGAGCTTAATTCAACAAAATTTAAAAAGTTTGATATAGGATACTGTTCGTAAGATGTGGGAGAATATAAACTTTTTTTTTTTTCAGATTTTTTTGAATTATTACACTGGTAGTTTTCAAGGAAAAACTGTAGAAATTGATCACTATCACCCAGTCTACGGTAGAGTTTGAAATCGTTTATTTTTGTTGAAAGTTCGATCAAATTGGTTTAGGAATGTAGCTAGGTGCTTAAGAAGGGGGAAGTTGGTAGCTTGAGATGTGACAATTTTTGACATAAATATGTCTTTTGGCTGGAGGTCAAGGAATTTCTCGCGACACTTTTTCGCCACAAAAAATGAAACGCGGAAACCGGTAAACGGATAGCTACATATCGGTAGCTATGAAGCAAGGTTCTCTAAAATAATGCAATATATTACGTGCGATTAGAGGGGGTTTTTTAAAGAAAAAAATCTATTTATTCATAGAAAAGTAAATAGGTAGGTCCATATTAGTAGAGATGCTACGTTGTTGATCACAAAAATTGAAATAAAGTATCAACCTACTTCATGTTAATAAATTATTCTTTTACATGAATCAAGAGCTTTCTAACAAGTAAGTAGTGAATGATTTCTGAGCGATGAAAATTGCGGAAGTTCCATTTCCTAACCATAACCAACGGTTATACTTAAAAATCTACCTAAATAGAAACGTTGCTTTCTAGTTAATTATTATTGAACCACTAGAAGAATCGAGCAATAAAAAAAATTTGACCTCCCCTCAAAATTTGATGGTTACGTTTCGAAGCATGAAGAATCCGAAAACCGAATTTGAAAAAAATCCGTTCGTCCGCGGCACTTTTCTTCGCAACACTGGACCGATTTGGTTGGAATCACTTCTAAGGGGTGAAAATTAAGGGTTGAAATTGTCATGAGTGCCCAAGCTCGAAAACTCTCGAAATAAAGGCATTGTTTTTTCACCAATCTGAAATAGTATTGAATTTTAGAGACCACCCGAACCCTGTAGGACAAACCGTTCGCTCCCTACGAGTATTTGAGGGTTGGACACTTAAGATAAATCAGAATTGAAAGTGTAAATTACAAAAGAGGTCTAATCTCCGTAGAAATTTTAGGCAATTAAAATACGATGGCTTTCTTCGAGTTGTGTTCAGTTTTGCCTCCTAGTAGAGGTGTGTCGGTCAGGAGTGAACGTATTGAAAAGACCTTATCTTTAAAATGACCTTGTCAGAACTGAACGGGTTATCAAAATGAACACGGTCATTCGTTCATCAACCCACCAATCGAGTTTTCCGGTTAAATTACGAGAATAACGGCAGAAGGCCAACAAAATAAATTAATTGCCCGCAATATGGATGTATAATGTATTTTTATACACATGCATGTTTGTACATGGATCATTAATGTGTGAAAATGACAAGGAAGTATCAACAGAAAGAAGTAGATGGAAGTGGTTTTCTAAGCAAAACCTTCCACCTCCCATCATCCAAGTGAAGAATGGACTGAGGACTAAAAAGACAAAACACACTCAAAGACTGATTCATACGATTCGAATCTATCTATCGGTTTTGCCGAGTCACGACCTGGATCTCAACGTTTTGACTCGTTCGATTTACAGACTCGCTCGTTTTTGTGACTTCTGACCGGTTGGTTGTTTGTCTTGTGAGTGAACGGATTCAAAAGACCTGGTCTCTGTAATGAGTAACCGTTTGGGATTCGAATCTGCCAAATTAGAGGTGTGTCGGTACAGCTGTACCGGGACTGTGGAACCGAGTATCAGGTTGGAACGGTTCCACGCAGTGACAAAAACTCGATCCTTACCGGTCCAGTTCCACGGACTGATAAGATATCTTGAAATGGCTCTGGACCAGGAAGAGAATCTTTTCCATCGGTCCAGTTCCATCATCACCAATCAGAATGATCTGATCGATCATCTCATCAATCTGATCATTCTGATTGGTGAGGATGGAACTGGACCGGTAAGGATGGAACCGGACCGATAAGATATCTTAGAGAATGGTTCAATGGCTCTGGACCGGGAAGGGTTTTGGACTGGTAAGCATGGATCTTATTCTCAGTTCTGTTCCACGTTACTGGAAGCGCCCTTACTACTTCCATGGACTGAGAATGGTTCATGGAATGGCTCTTGAGTGGGAAGTTTATCTTCTGGACTGGTTAGCATGGAAGTTGTCTCCAGTATTATTAATTTATTATTGTCATGTTAAGTTCTTAAACTGCAACGTCAATATTCTTTCCTTGAATTGTTGGTAACTATTATTTATAATAAATTGTCTCTTTTGTAACACTTGTTCAAATTCCTTCCTTTTAGCGAATTGTCAAGGAAAATGATGCTATTGTATTGCAAGTTGAGATCATAAGCATGGAAGAAGGACGATAGGGATTTGACTGCCTGCTTCATCCATGCCATGTGAGTGGGATTTGATTGCCTGTACCGGTAATGGAACTGTACCGGTAATTTGGAACGGTTACATCTTTGTCACTGTAACCGTTGGAACTGTTCCAGGGAAATACCTGGACCGACACACCCCTACTCCTAAGCAACCAGTAGTAATCAAATTTCCAAACGAAGAAATCCCAACTCCCTATTTCTTCTAATCGAGTGTGAAGCGTTTATATCTTCCTAATAAACTTGATTGTGAAGGTAATATGGTAGTAAGTAGGTACTACCTATGGTTGGTAAAAAAAAAATTTAACAAAATAAAAAGTGGTGACAACGGCAAAGTTGTGATTTTTGCAGACGAGTGATCTATACAGAAAAAAAATCAACCTATGTGAAATAATTTGCAGCGTTTTCTCGTTACATATTCACAGACACCACCTATCACATATCACCTTAGACATATCCATGTCAAAAATCGTAGATACCCCTCGATTGCAAAGTTAAATGTATAAATTGACTGGGCTACTAGTCAAGTAAGTGTATATTTACAATAATTTCGCTCACCAAAACCCTTTCCAATAGTTAGTATAATAAATATTGAGGTATTGGCATTCATGTTAGGCATTGAGATTAAGCTTCGGACTCTTTTATCCGGAACAGACAGTACTAATGAGTACTGGAACAATAAGATATTGTGACATCTCTGAAGTCTTTTTTCAGTTGAGGAATGAAACAATTGAACCTGACACCAAGCTACATTTTTCCAGAAATAAACATCCATCAGGTGATAGGAATGTACTTGTAACGTTACCAGTGAAGAGGAAAGTGTTCAAGATCGAACAAACTCAGTCATTTCAAATTACAAAATTCATGTCACAATAGGTAGTTCGCCTAAAAACCGTTGCTCATTAATTTAATATTTTCAAAATTTACTTTATGAGAGAGTCGAAGAGACAATGTCGATGGAAATTTGGCAACAAGTTAAAGGCAGTCATTGATTATGTACCTTCATTAGACTGAGCGTTGGTTATCTGGAGATCAAAATCGCTGGCTTTTCCGATCTGCTTCTGCTGCAAGATTGCTTTCTTCAAGTCTCGAATCGATATGTGGAGTCCATCGAAGGTAATAGTGTCAAAAGATAGCGCGGATTTGAATTTATAATGTACTGACATTATAAATTGTCATCCCTGATGTTGAACTGGAAATCAAACATAGAAAATGAAGCAACACTACGAACTACTAAATGGCTAGAGGCTGCTGGAGACAGAAAAGCATGGTGAATCCAGCGAGGATTACAGGAGGAACCTTATGGACCTCGGATAGAAATAATTAATTTTTTCTTATTTATAGTACATGGTCATATTTGGTTGAGTTTGTACCAATAGTTCAAAATACAATACGTACACATAATGCAGCATGACTGGTGACAAGATGTCCGACGCGGTATTTGTCTGATTCTCAAGGGTAAAGGTGGCCATTCACTACCGCTCCAAATGGCGTGGCGAGTAGTTCGCCGCGCCAAATGGAGCGGTGAGAAATCGTGGGAGATTTGCTTAGCCATTCACCATCACGCCACGCCACGCCGCGCCAACAGTGCTGATCTGACCCCAAAGTGTTGTGTAGTTACTTGTTGCGCGTACGTAAAATCTTGTCATGAACAACGATACTCTCCTGTACTACTCAGCGGTTTTTCTCTTCATCAAGAAGAAAAAACCCAAAAGTAAATGGGTGAAAAAAAAAAAAAAAAAAAAAAAAATGAAATGAAAATAAATGTATTCCTTCTTGAAACAATGGCTTCTCAAAAGAAACCAGTTCACTAATGTGAACTTATTGAATGACCTAGTTCTCGAACCTGGAAAAACTATTTGAGGATGGATGAGGAGTCGTACCATCTCCAACTTCGTTTGATATCTCCACTGATTCAAAAGAAAGATACACCCATGAAGAAATTTATTATCTCAAGATAGGCCCGTGGCTACCCTGAGATTTTTAGCCACAGGGATGAACTATGATGAGCCTTAATGAAGCAAATAATAAACCTTTGGAAACGACCAAGAAATTTTTTTAACCCTCCCTCAAAATTTGTTAGTTTACGTTCCAAGGTACGAAGAAACCAAACAACTAATAAAAATGTGGCTCTAATAAAGATTTTGTTACCGACTTTCATGAAATTTGGTATAAGGGTTCCATTTGGAGTCTAGTTGTAACCCGAAGAGTTTGGCTGATGTCAATCACTTCTAAGGGTTGACAAATAAGGGCTGAAATGTTCAAAAGGCCCAAATAGAAAGACTTTCGATATAAAGGTTTTGTTTTTTCAAAAATTTAAAATAGTATTGAATTTTTAGAATCGACTTACGACTTGGACTTACGATAAATCAAAAACGCGAGCGTGAATAATTCGTTTCTTCGAATAATAATTATTGTACATTTATTATTACACATACACATTACATTATTTATTATTGCACAATTATTGTACTCATTTTTGCATCCTTAGCAACCAGTAATTAAATTTCCTGATGAAGGCACCCATAACTTCCTATTTATTCGAATTGAGTGTGAAGACTTTATTTCTTCAAAATAAACTTTATTGTGAAGCGAAATATGGTTGATAGGTAGTGACAAGTGCAAAGCTGTGTTCTTTGCAGGCGAGTGATCCATAGAGAAAAGTGATAAACCTTTTTGTAATATTTTGCAGCAATTTTAGGTTCACAGTTTTGCACGAAGTTTCACAGTTTGGAGCGTTGGAGTGATAGTGAATGGTGAATCCTGGCGTGGCGCGGCGCGTTGGAATCCCCATTCACGTGAGATTGGCGGGCCCGCCAAATGGCGTGGCGCGGTGGATTTTGGACGGCCCGGATATCCGACCCAGCCGACCGCTCCATCGAAATCGCGGTGGTTTTCCCCATTCACACAACCACTTTGGCGCGCCAGCACTCCATTTGGCCGGTTGGAGCGGTAGTGAATGGCCACCTTAAGAGAGAAATTGCAAAATTTCTTGTTATTTTGGAATTTAAAAATCAAATGAGTTTTTAATTGTAAAGAGCCTTCGCAGGCAACACAAACGTCACATTTTAACATTAGTCTAGTCAGGAATACAACAACCTAATTAATAATTGCGAAGCAATTCTTTTTATATACAGATAGAAAAATAGATCTGAAAATTAAGTCAACAAAAAGCAGACTAACTTCAAACAAATAGTAAGAATCATAGATAGTTGACGTCGAAAAATTGTTGCACGCTATATCAACCTAAACTCTATTCTCAGTTCTCTATCAACCAAAACACGCTTCATGACCGAATTAAATTGAGTTAAGGGGCAGTTTAGAGGTGTGTCGGTACAGCTGTACCGGGACTGTGGAACCGAGTATCAGGTTGGAACGATTCCACGCAGTGACAAAAACTCGACCCTTACCGGTCCAGTTCCATGGACTGATAAGATATCTTGAAATGGCTCTGGACCAGGAAGAGAATCTTTTCCATCGGTCCAGTTCCATCATCACCAATCAGAATGATCTGATCAATCATCTCATCAATCTGATCATTCTGATTGGTGAGGATGGAACTGGACCGGTAAGGATGGAACCGGACTGATAAGATATCATAGAGAATGGTTCAATGGCTCTGGACCAGTAAGCATGGATCTTGTTCTCAGTTCTGTTCCATGTTGTACCTGGAAGTGCCCTTACTACTTCCATGGACTGAGAATGGTTCATGGAATGGCTCTTGAGCGGGAAGTTATCTTCTGGACTGGTTAGCATGGAAGTTGTCTCCAGTATTATTAATTTATTATTGTCATGTTAAGTTCTTAAACTGCAACGTCATTATTCTTTCCTCTAATTGTTTGGTAACTATTATTTATAATAAATTGCCTCTTTTGTAACACTTGTTCAAATTCCTTCCTTTTAGCGAATTGTCAAGGAAAATGATGCTATTGTATTGCAAATTGAGATCATAAGCATGGAAGAAGGACGATAGGGATTTGACTACCTGCTTCATCCATGCCATGAGAGTGGGATTTGATCGCCTGTACCGGTAATGGAACTGTACCGGTAATTTGGAACGTTTACATCTTTGTCACCGTAACCGTTGGAACCGTTCCAGGGAAATACCTGGACCGACACACCCCTAGGGCAGCTATCTCGTCAATGGATTCAGAAAGTTGAAAAGTAGACATCCAATTTGCTATGGGCTCGTAGTCAACCTGGCTTGAGGTCAGAGATTAGATCGGTTCCTTGTAAAATAACTATGCTTATCCAAACCTCTGCGGAGGATAAATTTAAGTTGGTCTTCGGGACGCTTCAATAACGAACCTTTGGAATCGACCAAGAAATTATTTCACAAAGGTTTATTATTTTCCTGTGTGTTTCTCTTATGCAACGATCACAGCTTTGCCATTGTCACTATTTATTTGTCGCAGAATAGGATGCATTGTATGTTAAAGAGGTCCGCACGGTGCAATGGCATCCATGATGAAGCAGCGACTGTGACCGGCCAGACTCCAGTCCTGGCGAAATAAACCCGTTCATAGGGAAAAAGATGTTGGAAGGAACATTATTCCTATTGTCTCTGCGCGTGGCTTCTATCTTTTCTTTTTAAAAATGTTCTCTTGTTTGATTTTATCGGTTATTTAACTAAATACAAAGTTAAATTTAGTGATCTCGATTCCTTTATTTTCATTTCTAAAATTTGAACGGAGATTGAACGAACGGTTTGTCCAGCAGAGCTCCGAGTGGTGTCAAAAAATTATTTAAATTTAATACTATTTAAAATTGGAGAGAAAACGATACCATTATTTCGAGAGTTTTCGAGCTAGGGCACTCTTGAAAATTTCAACCCTCAATTTTCACCCCTTAGAAGTGACCCAAATCAGCCAAAAGCTTCGGGGCACAACTAGACCCCAAATGGAGTCCTTATGCCAAATTTGAACCAAATCGGTACTGCATACGGGCGGAAAATTTTTTATTCCATTTTCGGATTCTACGTACATTGAAACGTAAACCAACAAATTTTGAGGGGGGGGGGGGAGTTGAATTTTTTTCCTTGGTCGATTCCAAAGGTTCATCATTGAAAATAATAAACCAAAATTTGTTTGTAACCCCCCCCCCCACCTAAAATATGTTGGTTTACGTTTCAACGTGCGTAGAAACCAAAAATCGAATAAAAAATATGCCAGTCCGTCCGCCAACTTTGATGAAATTTGGTATATGTGCTCCATATGTGCCCCAGACACTTCTAAGGGTTGAAAATTATGAGATTTGACTTCGAAAACGCCTTACCTCAGACAATTTTGAAATTAGGGTATTGTTTTTTCTAAAATTTAAAATGGTATTAAATTATCAGAATCGAATGAGACCACCCTGGGCTTTGTAGGACCAACCGTTCGCTCCTTATGAAAACTTAGGGGTTGGACCTACGATGAGTCAGAAACACGAGTGAGAATCGCAAAAGAGGTCTAATCTTGTTCAAATTTTAGCTGAACAAAATGCGATCGTTGTTCGCTTCTTCGAGTTGTACTCATTTTAGCGTTCTTAGCACCAATAATCAAACTTTCCGAAGAAGGCATTCACAATTCCCAATTTCTTTGAATTATTGAGTGCGAAGCATTTATTTTTTTCAAAATAAACTTGATAGGGAAGCGAAAATATGGTTGGTGGGTAATGGCATTGGCAAAGTTGTGTTCTCCTGTATGTATAGAAAAATAATAAACCTTTGTGTAAGCGGTTTTTGCCTAAAACTCTAAAACTACTGTACTGGTCCTACAGCAAAACCGAAACATATATTTAGCAATGCATGCATTCAATCAACCGGTAAAATATAAAACATTTTTATTTACCTTTTAACCGCACAGAGGAAAGTAAAGTAGCATTTATAGCAGTATGGGAGTCCAATATTGAATAATTTGATATCGGAAATCGCCTATAAAAACGCTGCAAATAATTGCACAAAGGTATATTATTTCGCTTTTCAGTCTACCAAGGTAGCGGTAGCCTTGTTTTAACTTTTCAAGGTCGAAAAAAAATAACCTTGTTTGTAGTAATGCACAATGGGGTGTGCGCCTGATTTTGGTTTATTATTTTCAATAATGAACCTTTGGAATCGACCTAGAAAAAAAAAATTTTAACACCCCCTCAAAATTTGATGGTTTACGTTTCAAGGTACGTAGAATCCAAAAATCGAATAAAAATTTGGCCGTCCGTACGCCGTCCGCGGCACTTTTGCCACTTAGCATTGACCGATTTTGATGAAATTTGGTATGTAGGCTCCATTTGGGGTCTAGTTGTGCCCCGAAGCTTTTGGTTGATGTAGGTCACTTCTAAGGGTTCCAAAATCAATTTTGAAATTTTGAAAACGCCCTAACTCAAAAAGTTTTGATATAACGGTATTGTTTTTCCTTCAATTTAAGATTCTATAGAATTTTTAGAATTTTTTGAGACCACGCGGAGCTCTGTAGGACTAACCGTTCGCTCCCTACGAAAATTTAAGGGTTTATATTGAAATATATATATATATAAATCAAAACACGAGTGTGAATCGCAAAAGAGGCCTAATTTCCGTTCAAATTAGAGCTGACCGAAATGCAATCGATGGTTAGTGATTTTGATTTTTTTTTAATTTTTTTCTTTTTTTTTCTTCTCTTCATATTGGATGGTTGGTGATTTTGTAGACGAGTGATCTATATAGAAAAATAATAAACCATTGTGTAATAATTTGCAGCGTTTTTTTTTAATTTTTAATCGAAACTGGACCTCATTCTGAGAATTTTGGCACCAGCCAAAATCTTTTGTCATTTTGGATGAGTTGATCTTTTTCTTTGATTTTTCAAAGTTTCGAATGTTTATGACGTCACTCGCTCCTCCCGCCTGGGTGGGACCCCCCCAACCCACTGTGACGTCATAAACATTCGAAACTGAAAAATCATAGAAAAAATGTCTTCTCACGCTAGAAGGTTGCGGTTGGTGTCAAATTCTCAGAAAGAGGTTTACCTTACATTAAAATAACAATAAATAGTTTTTCCGACCCAGGCGCACACCCCATTGTTCAGACCTTCCTGAACAATTTTGGTTCCGTGACTGTGTTCCTTGCCACAGCCAGAACTTCTAAAAATCTCATCCGATTTCGATGACATTTTCAGGGATTGTGCGGGTTGGCGTGTAGATGGTCCCCTATGAAAATCATCTACCCCAGACTGATAGAAACCCACATATTAGGCGGTTTCTGGAGCCATGATGATACCACTGATTTGGTCCACTCTGGTACCAAGAATACCTCATTAAAACCCGAAGGTTAATTGATTGAATAGGTCTCCTGAATTTCAAAGCTTGAGTACTGTTAGTAAGCTTTATTGGGAAAAGAAATATTGAAAAATCGCGAATTTTCTTAATATATCTCCCCACTCGCCGCCTTACACAGGAAACTATTGATGCTCTGGTGAAGCATCGTGCAACTGGAAAGTAATCTGTGCCAAAAAAAATAAACAAGCAAATTGGTTGAGGATTGAGGATTAGGCAGCGCAAAAAAACTGGTGTTGTACACACTGTTTTCTCAAGGCTACGCTTCCTGATATTATGACTTAATATTTATCGCTGAAATGATGTTTAAACCCCCCCCCCCCTTTTTTCATTTTACCTGCAATAGTTCCAAATTTCATTTTCCACCAGTTATTGTGGCTTCTCCATCTACTGGTTTGTTGATTGACGCTGATGTGATGATCACATGGTAACGCATCCTTTGAGCCCTGAGGAAGGTGATAAATTCACCTAAAGCTCGGCAAAGGAGAAGTTTTATTTCTGAAGGCCTCATTCCCAATCAATTGACAAATAGCTCATTGAATTTTCAAGAAGGGAGAATGAGGGAAAGTTATGTTTCCTCAACGAAGTTTAATGAGCTATTCAATGTTTTCTTTAAATTTGCTATAACACTAATTATTGAGGTACCTGGTTTGTTTTCGGCAAAAAAATCACGTTTTTTCTTAATACTTGGTACTTGGTAATTTTGCTATCTCTTTTTAGGACGTCCCACAGTAAGACTTGGGCGTCCTTATGCGATCGATCTGGAGTGAAGTTGGACAACACTCAACAGAAAAAAAACCACACAGTAATCCGTTTTAGACCATTCTGAACCCAAATCCGCGAAAAAACCATAGGTTTATGTCTTTGTGTGTGTGTGTGTGTGTGTATGTGTGTGTGTGTGTGTAACAAAATCTTGTGTACTCTGCACAGGCCTTAGTTCTCAACCAATTTTCCTGGTTCTTTTTTTGTTAGTCGCGGAAAACTATCTAGTTGTGCACTACGTCGCCGGAATTTCGAATTTTGCCTTTTAAGGGGGGGGGGGAAAGGGGGGGTTAATGCTCGAAAAACGTGCGTTTTTGGGCATAATCTTGTGTACTCTGCCCAGGCCTTAGTTCTCAAACGATTTTCCTGGTTCTTTTTTCGTTTGACGCGGAATACTATCTAGTTGTGCACTACGGCGCCGGAATTTTGAATTTTGCTTTTTAAGAGGGGGAAAGGGGGGGTTAATGCTTAAAAAACGTTCGTTTGCGTGCACAATCTTGTAAACTCTGCCCAGGCCTCAATTTCCAACCGATTTGCGTGTTTCTTTTTTTGTTTGACTCAAATAACTTCCGAGTTGTACATGATTTTACCATAGTACCAAAATTCGCAAGGGGAGGTGGTGAGTGGGGGAATAATATTCACAAAATATCCGATTTTTCAATATTTCGGTTCCTTTACTGCTTACTAATTGTACCCAAGCTTTGAAATTGAGGAAAAATGCTCATTATACCTCCGGATTTTCATGAATTCATTCATTTCATGATAATTCATGAATTATTTTCATGAATTATTCTCTGTACCACCATGGAATTAATAGTGGTGCCAACATGGTGCCAGGATATGGTGCCATGATACCATAAACCGCTTATTTCGTGTTTTTTTTTTTTTTTGTATTTCACCTTGAATACGGATGTGAACTTCGACGGACTGCCTACCAAAACTAACAGATGAAAGTTCAATGTCACGACGTATTTCCGCTTTGGTGCCAGACTGGCACCATTGGAGGAGGGGTGTGGTGAACTCTAATTCGCATGTTGGGTGTCGTAGATCATGGATTTTAAAATGCTCTTCAGATTCGAGGCTCCCATGCCGCTAGAAGTGTTATGGTAGATAATGGTGGGGGGGGGGTCAGTATTTCTTGCCTAAAGTAATAAACAAATTACATCGAGTGAAACAGTTTTATCACTTAACAACTGGTTAAACTGATCTAATGCTTATCCAATGGGACGTCCCCTGGAATGCATGCATTACTAAACAATATTTTTTACATTTGAGAATCGTACATGAG
Source organism: Apolygus lucorum (assembly GCA_009739505.2). Lineage (NCBI taxonomy): Eukaryota > Metazoa > Arthropoda > Insecta > Hemiptera > Miridae > Apolygus > Apolygus lucorum. The sequence continues at coordinate 40,838,013 of CM019171.2, read as the reverse complement.
TCAAGAGAAACTTTTTGTAGCCTTGAGGCAGCAAACATCTCCTAGCGTTCTGACATATCACCAGTCACCCTGCATAATTTCATGGAGTTTCTCGGAGATCGTGCGCACCAACTTGTGTTATCGGCCTTACACAACGAAAACAGCAGTGAAATTGAAAACGTCTGCGAAGTAGGTGTGGCACATAGCTTCCTCGTACCCATAACCCGATTGTGAAGATGACCCGATGCACAGTAGTTTATCTCAAAACATTAGAGAGTTCCTAGGAGATAGCGACCCTAAAGATACGAATTGTGGTATCTACTGTGTCTATACTCTTGCCTTTATTTAAAGAGCTCTGGACTGCGGGTTCCAAAACCCCTTCCCTGCCAAGAGGTGGCAACGTTGCAAGGTGCTCACCTTGCGGTGAAAACCCTTGCGGTGAAACTTTGCGGTGAAAACGGTCACAACCCTTCGCGGTCAAAACCCATCATCCCTCTTCCTTCTTCCTCTTCCATCAACATACAATTTAATTATTTATCGTTCGGTGAACATTTTTGCAATTTAAATTCGTAACATACTAATTATTCTGATGAAAATGAGTCCAAATTTCCTGTAATTCGGCGAAGAGGGCGTAATTCGTTTGGGTGGATTGGTCAGGAGAGGGCTGCTGAGTTTTAATCGTACCTGCCTCGAGTTTATACTCGATATGTTCAATTTTTCTCACTGATCACGATTTTGGTGATGGGATGATCGAAATAATTTGTGAATCAAGTGTGCATTTGCAGAAGAGGGTAAACTGTTGGGGGGGTTCACGGGCGGAGGGGTCGCGCAGGTATACCTCGACCTTCCGCTGGGGCTCGGATTCTTGCAGCGATGCCAAACCTTCGGGGCCTTCAAAAATCCCAGAGCTCTTTGAATAAAGGCAAGAGTATAGAGCGACCGAAGTGGAGGCTAACCAAAAATGGCGGCGATAAAGACTCTAGCTTATCAAAATTCTTATCAGCTCGTTTTTCATCTGCACCTGCAAGTCACATTAACGTGATTTTAACTGTTTAGTTTACCTACTCTCGAAAAAAAAAAGTTCTTTTCGGAAAATTTTAAGAATTTGCTATTTCTGGTTTACTCTTTTTGCTGGTGTTAGGTTTACTCTCGAAAAAAAGTGCTGATTGTGATTATTTCTCTAGAATGTCTCAAGTGGAAAATTTTTCAGACTACACTCCAGTGGCCTTTTGACAACAGAAGATCTGTTATTAGTTTTTGAGAGCTGTTACTCTTTTTATGAAAGTATACCTATATGCACCTCTATAATATTAGTTAGTAGACTACTCAAGATATTACCTGAAATATATTTGCTTTCTTTTTCATTTCTACGCCAAAGATGCAGTTTTCTTACCTGAGCCTTTGACAGATATTAGTTTTCAATCGCAATGATGAGCATTTCTAAGAATTTTTCGTATATTGTGTAGTGGTTGACATGAAAATGTCCCAATGTGTTGCAGACTTGTATTTTTTCTTTTGTTTTTATGTTTGGGAAAACTATGGCTACGGGTATGATTAAAGTTCCAAATTGTAGCTGAGATTGCCTCTAAATTCCTCTCCTTATTTTTTTGTTGAAATTAGTAGTTTAGCTAGTCGAACTCTAAAAACACGACTTTCAAGGATTTGCACATTTGCACTTTCAAGGAAAAATTACCAATTTTTGAATTGCTGTATTTCCGTAATTAAACTGTAAAGTTCCAGTTGGTCTAAACCAGTAGCAAATTTAACCTGCTTCAAATAGATACTGGGCATAAGATATTGAAATCATCACATTTTAGATGTTACAGTTAAAAACTGGAAAAGTGCTAGGTGGATTTAGCTAGTCTGGGTCGGAAAGGTGGGTTTATCCCCCAGACCCACAATGTAGGAGAAAACTGGTGGTTAGTGAAGAACGCTGAATAAAAATATAACATTTTACTTGATATTAAATTAACACAACTAACGAGTTTACAATGTGCATTGACTCAGAGCAAACAGTAAAAGAACTTCATCATCCTCGTTAATCCACGACTAAAAATGTATCAAGGATTTGCATTTACAAACTTTCGTCACTAAAATAGTAATGTATACAACTTACATAAATCCAACTTAACTTTCAGTCAACTTAACTTAATTTCAGTGTGGAGAATCAAACAATCAACATCCAGTAGATTTTGACAAGTACCTAGAAACTCACAAAAGAAAAATGTTTCCTCTGGTTACAATAGTGTTATAATCTTGGAAGGGTACTTCACGATACCACCAAAAGATACGATTCATCCCTATTGAGATAAGGATTGGTATCTTTCCCACAGATAAATCTGTGGCATCTCCTACCACCAGTGGTATCTGATCGGTGGTATCTACTGCGCATGCGCAGGAGGCGATAAAGTGTGGTATATCAACGGTGGTATCTCCTAGGAACTCTCTATTAATATGCTACCGTATTAGGGGACAGCCTACACGTCAACCAGAGCCATCTATGAACATTCCTTCAAAATCGGATGGAAAATGTAGGAGTTATGGCCGTTACAAGGAAATTCACATTTGCGCATGCGCAGTGGCTACTATCTGTCCGGAGGTGGAGATTTTCATAGAGGACTATCTAAATACTAATCTGTATGATCCCCGAAAATTTCATCGAAATAGGATGGAAAATGTGGAAGTTATGGCTGTTACAAGGAATTCATGTTTGCGCATGCGCACGTTTCTATCAGTCCGGGGATGATGATCTTCATAGGGGACCGTCTACACGCCAACCCGCACAATCCGAGAAAATTTCATCGAAATCGGACAACTTCGTATAGTTTGGTCCGTTACAAGGATTTCATGACAGAAACGAAACCAAAATTGTTAAGAAAGGTCTAAAACGCAAAACGCGAGTGAAAATTTTGATTTTGAGAAATTTTCTTCAACCTTTAAAAATGGTAGACTCTACCTTGCTAGACTCGGAAGCTATGAGACCAGAAGGAGCAGAAATTTTCCTGTAATATTCGCCGAATTAAAACCATGATACCTACCACAATAAGTAGGTGCTCTGGTGATTACCGCTTCGCGAAGGTGATTTCCCCCAGGACGAGGAATTGATCAGAGAGACACACAACCGAACTCGTTCGAAAATCGAATACAAATTAGAGGAAATTTCTATTTCGATAGTGAGGGAGCGAAACATCAACAGAGCAAGTTGATAAACTCAGAAAGCACAGACCACTTCAACAATCACACGTTTTACTCAACCATCTACCTTTCTGATACAGTTATTTACCTATTTCTGGTAAACACTCGAGAGTTTTGGACTTCCTGCACATCCAACGTGCTCCTCTCCGGTTTTAATAAAACTCCGTACAACGAATGAAGATGACTCATAGAAAGATATTCGGTATCAAACAAGCTTCGGGGAGGCATGTGTTTCCTTTCTTCACTCTCTTGTAAAATGTATACCTAGTTTGCCTAAAGAAGAATGAGCTAACCTCTAGAAAATAGATAGGAATAATGATTGACTATAGAATAATAAAATAAACAATTTCAAGTTTTTTTTCTGAGTGTGAGGCAAGAAATATAATGATTGACTATAGAATAATAAAATAAACAATTTCAAGTTTTTTTTTCTGAGTGTGAGGCAAGAAAACTATGGGCGGTAGTAGACCTACGGTACAGACCATTCAATAATCATCAATTTTATGCTATTTTTTTTCTTTAAACAATTTTTAATGATTAACAGGACGTTTCCATTTGTTTTCTGAACGTTACGAGTGTCACTTCATGGCACAAGAAATTGCATCTCGAAACTTTGGTATCACGATATAAATAAAGAGGCCAGAAAAAGTTTCGTTAAGTGTGAGATAACTCAAAACCTTACGAAGCTACGACGCACAGTAGGGCGAAAACGCAAAGAACCGCTTATAAGACTTATAAGCTTTGAAAGTCGAAAGTCGAAAGTCGAGAGTCGAGAGTGTGATGACAGAAAATGGTTTGTTTGCCGTCAAAGCCAGTGCAAAACTGCTAAGTTGATGAGTAGACTGGAGAGATTTTTGTTTGATGAGAAAAATCATGTGAAAAGTGGTAAAAATTTTGATGAAATGTAAAATTATAATCGATTTATTTTCAATATAATAGTTTCTTTGAGATGATCCAAATATTTTTTCAAACTTAGACACTATAGAAGAAGTACAAATAATCAGCTTTCAGTATCAGAATAAAATATTTCTGCGCTATATTATATGCATAGTATTAGTAGTGGTTATATTAATGTCTGTGTAGTTTTTGCGCATCCTTGCGCACTGGAATTTCCACGGTTTACAGAAGCCTCTACCTATCTAGAAACACCTCCAACATTAGTTTGCTGCATTCACTCGCATTCTTGGGCTCTAGAGACGTATTTGTCTTGAAAAAATGAGGATACCTCTCCAAAGTTTGCTTGACGTGAGCACGATTGCTGAAATCACTTAGCAATACTATCCAAAATCAATTACGGGGCATTTGCATACCTTAACCAGTCCACTGGTGCCGTAAGTCATATGCAGAAATCCCAAAATACTGCTCTCCGAAAAATTACTGGTTTGGTCAGGACCACCCCTGTCTCTGCAATTCATGCCATCACGGGTATACTACCAATAGAATATCATGTCGAACATACCATATATCAGCAGTACATCAACCTATATATGACTAATACAAAGGCTAGAGAGGAGCTGAATGACCTGCAAAACAATCTGCATTTGAAATACAGGCACAAATACCACAAAATTGGGGAGAGCATCACGAAAATGAAGGGTTTTGTAGAAGACATGAAAATGCGCATCCCAAATGAGAAACAACTGAAGTTATTGGTCCCTAAGGGAGGCTGGAGCGGCATGATAACATCAAGTATACCTGGTCAAGAAGAATGAGGGAATACCGTCCGAACTGCTGCAAAAAACCATGCTATACCTACACACCAAGTACTGTGATGCTACCAAATTATACACAGACGGAATGAAAAGATTCACATCAGGAGCCAGGCTTCACGTACTATCCTCCAGTTACCAGGCAGAGGTGGAAGGGCTCACTCTGGCTCTGAAGCACGTCTCTGCTCACGACACAAACAAACGCATAGTCATAATCACCGACTCTAAAGCAGCTCTTGATGCACTAGCTAATCTTGGACAGGACGATCTACCGCCACTATACTTACTTCGACTAACTCAACTTCTCCGGAATAGAGTGCAGGAGGGCTACACTCTGCACTTCCAGTGGACTCCATCACACCTGGGAGTACCAGGCAATGAGAAAGTAGACCGATACGTTAGACAAGTTAATAGTATGGAAGACGTGCCTGTCGGATTAAGAACAAACTACAAGGATTGCGAGCTGGAAATCAGGAGCAGACTGAGGAGAGAGTGGAGTGTGGACTATGAGTCTGGAACTGGAGCGAGTGGGTGGACTCGGAGCATCTTCACGACTCCTGCAAACACTCCTTGGTACAAAGACAATCGAACCATCACTAACCGACAAATAACTGAGGTAAACCGACTATCTGGGCATGCCAACAACAATGTATTCAAACATAGAATGAAGCCACTCAACAATAGTCCAATATGTAATGACTGCAATGAAAACGTGTCACAAACAGTGGAGCACACCCTCACTCAATGCACCAAATTTCGTAATATCATTGTAAATGTCCTTGATGGTGAAACAGATATACAACAATTCATGAGACTTGGACTTACAGACAGACTACTACAATTACAGAGCAAACTACAGGAATGCGGAGCACATATTTGAATCCAGAGAATGTATAATACAGGGTGAAGGATATGTAGCAAAAAAAGCGCAATCATCATACAGACAATTATAAATGCAAAACAGATCAGACAATGAGATGAAAACGATCAGTGACTACACGGCTTGATCCAGGTCAAATTGAAGAAGAGAAGACAGACAGACAGATCACTTAGCATTCACAAACAGCCGATGTTCCAACAACACAATTATTTTCATTTAGGAGTGGATGTATGGTTGTGATGGTTCCTCAAGCCAAAGTCAATACGAACAAAGCTTTGAAGACCCTCACGTGGGTAAAATCCAACCATACATTGAGGAAGGCACTTCGAGTGATTATGATGGTGAAGTGGCAGCCAGTTACATGAATATTAGTTAGAGTAGGTACTTGTACCTAACGATTCGTTATTATCGTTAATTTATGTTTTTTTTACTTTGTTTCAATTCAAATTTCATTTTGTAAAAGGACAAACTTAACATTTCTGGCAACATAGCTAACCAATAAATCATTTTCTTTGCAAATATTTCACGATATTGCCCTGGTTTTTGAAGAAGAAGTCGAACCGACCCAAAAATGGTTCCGTTGGATTCTGCATTGAAAAATACTTACCACCAACAAGTTTTTTTTCGGATACCGATTTAGACAGTTGATTTTGAACTATAAGCGCATTTTCGCCCCACTGTACGGTCGAAAAAGCTATGCGATAAAAAGATTGCAAGAAAATTGAATCACAATCTCGTGATGAAGGCAATGCAAGTGAAGTAATCTGGTCGATTGAGGAAAGGCCGGGGAAGCTCCGAAATCTCCACTGAAGGAGGCATTTTCTTGAATACTATTGGAGCCCATATATCAAATTTCATCAAAATCGGTCCATAGGAACTAAGGAAAATGCCGTCGAAAAATGTCGTTCACTAATCGGTCTTTTTACCAATAAGGGGAAAGCACCAGTAGTGGACATGTTAAGAAAATCGTGTGCGTTGTTTTGTGTTTCCTCATACATGTTTAGCTTTAAAACTGTTTTTTGGGTGTCTGCATGTTCTTCAGACATTTTCATTGATTTTAATCGATTGAATCACAAATTTTATTAATTTTTGAAGAAATAGAGTCAAAATTTGTGGAATAATAGAATACACCAGTAGTGGACAGCTAAAATTTTTGAATGTCGATGTAGTGGACACTTGATGACCCAGTAGTGGACACGTGGTATATGTCAACAAGACAATGTAAAATTTGGTTCATAATCATGTATCATCATTTATTCAACCATACAAACACATGGAACAAATTGTTACAAGGCACTGAAATCACAGAAAATTTTAAAATATGCGTGAGATAAATTGTTTTACAAGAACCCGTTTCTTGTAATCCATCTCTTATCGCCTGATCTAATTGTTCTTGGGAGTAATTTTCTTTTTTCGCATCCCTCCTCCTCTTTTCTTCTGTGTTTCATTTTTGCTATGGAAGAAAGTAAAAATAAACAATCAATAGAAAATCCCCAAAAAAATGCCATTCAAATGGAAGAATAAAGAGAGCACTAGTAGAGGACAGTTCATGTACTAGTAGAGGATACCTCTGTACTAGTAGTGGACAACTCTTGTACTAGTAGAGGACACCCCTGTCCGCCTCTGGTCCGCAACATTAGATTCATTTGAAAATCGTATCGTGAGCTAGTTGCAATGTAGATGAATAAGTGGCAAATAAACAAAATAACCTCTCTCGAAAAGGGAAGATGCGCCAGTAGTGAACAGGGGAACCACTACTAGAGCATCCAACATTTTTGCTGCACTAGAAGCGGACATGCTTAAAAAGCCCAGTTTACCAACATAAACGAAGTTAAGCGGCCGGAAAATCATCTAATTAGTTACTGAAGTGATTATTCAAACCAATGGGCACAAATATTTGAAGATTATGTATGAATATCTCTTAAAACTTACCTTCTTTTCCTTAGCATTTTTCACAACGTCCTGCACGAAATCACTACACTCACTGACTGGTTGTTTTGATGCTGAGTTATTGTTTTTCACCTTAACCCTAACGTCTTCTTCTTGTTCTTCACGTTTAATTGGATATTACTTTAGTGAATCCAAAAAAGGTCAAGTGCCCAGCTCAACCCAAATTCTTATTCTACAACTTTTTTTCCAAAGTGTCCACTACTGGTACAGTGTCCACTATTGATGCTTTCCCCTTACTGGCTTTAGAGCAAAAATTGTACCTAACTGTCTCGGTATGAAAAGAAAAGCGTAAGTAATCTTTTATTTCTTGCGTACAAATATTCACAACTCTTCGAGAAACTTGAAAACAAGTTTCTTATCAAATACTTAACAGCTAAACAGAAAGAACAAGAAACACGACGTAGCAGCAGATTCATTGACCTCCCAAGGTGGAGTACGTTTGACCCACTTCTGTACTTGCACCTCCACAGATTATATTTATTCAGGTTGGAGTATATTTTTATCAATATTAAATATTTATAGGTATCAAATTTTGATATTTATCTAATGATGTAGAAAGATGGAAGATCTACAATACCTCAGTACTTACCCAATAGCTTTTAATGGATTTCAAAATAGATAGAGGTGAGAAAGTAATAACAACTTGGATGGGATGAGAGAAACTCCATACTACTTTCTTATAGGGAACCTATAACACTACTTTCTTATAGGGCGGGTATCTCAAGGTAGGAAGTCACAGATCTGAGTGAAAGCGGAGATCAATACAACAGCAGCAAGGTTTCCCATTCAAAACAAAGGGCCAAATTAGAGAGGTAAACAGTTTACCAGCTGGTAATTCATTTCGTAATTCGATTTCGAAGAAATATCAGTACAAGAAATTAATCTAATGTAGAATGGAAATGAATTCTATCTGATTACACGGGTACCTGCCTACCAAGACCAGGAAATGGACAGACTTGTCGGGCAGCCATGTTTGAATCGCCATAATGGTTATCCCGAACGACCGATTTCGCGATTAATTTCTCCCCATCGGTGAAGTGGAATGATCAGAAAACAATCTATACGAATGGGGGAGACATAATTGAACGATTAGGTATGAAGATCTCACGAAAAAGAGCTGGGAAGTAATTGGGCCACCCACCAGGCAAGGAACCGAGAAGACTCTGAGATATATCTCAAAAACCAGCTTTTTGCTGGTTAGATACACAAATAAACGAATAAATTTTCAACTTACGCTTATCTTCTAAGCTCCTGAAGAAATAAACTGGATTACGCAATCAATCGGAGATGGCAATATAATAAGCAACGAACGAAATTAATTTCCGACACAGCACACCGATCACGCGTTTGCACTCAACTGAAAAGTAAAATGGCGTCAGCACATGTTTGCCAACGGTGTAACGCCAAATTATGTGGTTGGCAACTCTGGTTTTTAATCCCTAGTAAACTTCAAACAGTTCTCATTAAAATAAAACAAATGACAAATAAAATAATCTCATCGAAATAAAATTAAAATATTAAAAGACATAAACGCCAGTCTAGTCGTCATTCATTTTGGCGAGCTCATGCCCAACTTCTCAGTGTATGGATTAATTCACCATGGAACATGGACCTAGTATCGTAGTTCCATGCCATGGAATAAGTGAATCGGTCCTTTTGAAAAGGGAAGGGGTTATCTCCTATTTTCCAAATAATCTCCTACCATAATCGCTTCCTGCTCAATTCGAAGAAAAAACGTCTGCCAAGTGGGTGTGGCACATAGCTTCCTCGTATCCATAACCCGATTATACAGATGATCCGATGCATAGTGGTTAATCTCAAAACACCAATCTCTAAGTACCTTTCACTACCCTCATAGGGGACCATCTACACGTTAATCCGGACAATCCTAGAAAATTTCATCAAATTCGGATGAGAAATTAAGTGAGTAGATGTTTGTGATTGGATCAAAAATATTCTTAGCCTCGACTGGGATTCGAACCCGCGATCCTTAGAGCACAAATTAAGACTCTTTCCTCTGCGCTATTGAAGCCTCGTCATGTTACGATTTGAGACTCTCACAGGAGACCGTTCCTCTATGAATGAATCCCTCTAAAAAATAATTCTCTATGATTTTCATAGGGGACCATCTAAACACTACTCTGTAACATCCCTGAAAATTTCATTGAAATCGAATGGAAAATGTAGAAGTTATGGCCGTTACTTTCAAATTAACTCTCCTCAAGACAAAATGTCTTTGGTGACGGAGGGGGCACGCCATAAATTTAAAAAAAAAATAAATAAATCAAATATAATGGGGAGGACGCCCAGGACTCACCCGACGCCGGCCCTAGGGATAAGGGAAGATGAGGAAGGTGGGGGTGGGAGAGAAGGATGAAGGGAAGTGCCTCTATAAAACGACCACCAGTTCAAATATGAGCCGAGCAGGACACGGGTGGTGATACCACGGAGTACGCCTACCAAGATGCCCAACTCGCGCAACTCCATGGCACTTTTCCCACACCACACCCTGCGCCATGACAAGGTTGCAGCCATCATCCTGATGTTTTTGGGTGCCACTCCTTTTAGCTCTGAAACTGCTTGCCGTAAATCATTTGTGTCATATTTCCTTATCTTGGCCCGCCAAGTCTGCTCCATGTCCAAGCTGCCATTGACAACTTGGACATCCAGGATAATGCAAGACTGGTCGGGCTTGACGGCAACAATGTCGGGCTTCTTACCCTGGTCACTTGGCATGTGATACAATCTCTCTCTCTCTCAACATCCCAGTCGCTAGATGACAAAGCACCTGCTATCTGCTTGGCGACCGCATCATGACGTAGAATGCGGCCCCCATGAGTCCGAGGACACTGCTGCACTACATGATAAAGATGTTGGTTTCCACTCCGACAGGCGCGGCAAAGGGGTAGGGTTGTCCCGCGACTACCTCTCGAACACCTAACCGCAGTTGGCAGAGTTGCCATGCGGACGGCGTGAAAGTGTCAGTAGTCACGGGCCCCAATGCCCTCCGAAGCCCAATCTACCCATTGGGATGAGACAAGGCTTTCGGAGCACTGTCAGAGTTCTTTACCATCTACTGACTCATGCAGGGCAGCAGCAAACTCAGCAAACAAACTGGGTTTTGGAGCAGATGGTGTTGCTCAGTCGCACCATGCTAACTGCTGCCTGACAAAATCAAGATCAGCAGCAACACGGGCGACCTCCCAGCTCGACCCATGAAGGGCTATCAGGCGCCGGCGGCGCAGGGAAGGGATACAAGCCGAGAGAGACACAATGCCAAGCCCACTGGATTTGACCGGTGCGTGAAAATAGGCACTTGGGACACCAGGTGGAAACCTCAGCCAAGAGCGAACTTGTCGATCTAATTCTTGCAGCCTCCCTGCCGTAAGCCTGCCAAAGACTAACCCATAGGTCAGCTTTGGCAGTAAGTACGTGCGGAGGAGGCGCAGCTTCTACTGTCGCTTCAATGGAGCCTTGGTAACGCGAGCTAGCGCTCTACCAAGGTCCACACGGCCGGCAGTAATGGTGGCCACCCCCATGAAGTCGACTCCAAGGTACCGCCAAACCTCCAGCACGGATCGAGATGGAATGGGGGATTGTCCTATAACAAAACCCCCATCCACAACTTTCACCTTATGCTGGCGACCCGACGGGACCAAGGAGACCGACCCACACTTATCGGGGTTAACCACGAGTCCACACCTGGCTAGCTGCTTAGCAAATGCATTGAGGGCGATCTGCAAGCCCTCACGGGTTTCTGCAAGTAGGATAACATCATCGGCAAAAGCCAATGCTCCTACTCGCACCCCAGGGGTGAGATCAAACCCTACTTCAGTGGGCAGCTTACCCAAGGCCGTATCCACGACCAGGTTGAAGAGGAGTGGCGATAGGGGATCCCCCTGGCGTACCCCACACCCAATCCGTACATCCCCTGACACCTCACCTCCTGCCTCGAGGACTGTCACGCCTTCATGGTACAGACAGGCCACATACTCAATTAATCGAGATGGGGCCCCGACACCACGAAGGCAATTGGTCAGGGCAAGGTGACTGACTGTGTCAAAGGCCTTAGCGACATCCAGAGCGGCGAGGTGGAGTTGCCGGCGTTTAATAATAATGAATAAAAATCAGCTTACCTACTTTTTTGATAGCCGAAAGCCGCCTTCGTCTTCAAGTTACTACAAGGGCACTTGAACTTATTTCACTTTTCTTCAATAGCCTTAACTTTTGTTGCAACATCTTACCAACTGCCTAAAATTTTCTAATTTAATATCCTTCATATTATTTCGACATTTCCATAGAAGCTGAGGGATGAATTTCAAAAACCATATGACCATAAACTACCTGTGCTTCTTACCTAATTTGGTACATGGGGCATCAGATCAATCAATTTTTGGAGAAGTTGTTGTGAATTTACAGGTAGGTAGGTACCTACTTGAATTGAATTTGTTTGGCGCTGACATTTATAATTTACTAAGTGGTGATTAGGTACCAAACTACCTGGCAGTTGAATAACGATATTGATGCTTCTTGATTGTTTGTATCTGCTTAAATGGATAAAAATAATTCATTAACACTTTCAGTGCGAGCGTCTACCCGGGTAGACGGAGAGTCTTCCCCAGCCCATGCCGTCCACTCGGGAAGACTGAGCCCGTTGCATTGACTCATCGCATTCCAAGGTTAGTAAGTTACCGAAATAACCGTTACAAGCGCCAGTTGGGCGGAAAATTCCTTCAATACCTTCTTGGCTTCACGCTAGATAGCGTCGGAAGCAGATTGGAAGGTTTGAACACAAGTTTCAGTTGTACCTTCGAGGCAACCCTTGTACGTTGAGTTTTTGCTCATTTCGTCGCAGTTATTTTACCTAGTTCTTTATTATATTATTATTTCCTTTGCAAACGCTGTTTTGTACGAAGACAAGCTGTGAAAAACGTGTCAACCGAGGGGCTATCCTGTAACTATGCATGAAAATCGTCCGTGATTCCCATTCTTATTCGTGATTGAGGTTCCATTTGGTAGTTGTACCGTTGCATCTTTCTACAGAAAGATAATCTCTACTATTCTTTACCGAAAGATGTCACAAGAAACCCCAGGTCCATCAGGCCTACAAAACAAGACATCCACGACGAGGCGCCCTTTGGATTTCACAGGTAGGTACCTACCTCGGTGTATTTTTGGGAATGGGGTATTTCACCAGAAATATAATATGTTCTGAAATTTTTAGCTACCACCTTTCATTATTTACCCCTACCAATCAGCCAGCTTTCATGACCGATTGCTCCATTTATTTAGTTCCCATCATATCGCAAAACTGATTGATATTGTTTATCATGTATTCGGCCCTCTGAAACCATATTTAGTGCGTTATCTAGCATCTGTACAAAAATAACTTTATTCAGATTAAAGGCCGGGTCACACTTGTCATACAAGCTTCAGATCCGAGTCCAATGAGAGAATCGGTGGGGAGTAGGAAGAGGGAATGTCTTTGGACTCTAGACGGCGTAGTTCACACCTCTCCCACCCGTGACCGATCCCACTCCGATTGTTCTCCGATTTTTGTTCCGATCCCACTCAGACTTCGTCAACCATTCCCTGTCCGATTTGCGGGAAGAGCATCGGAAGGAAGGTAGGTATTTTTTTAGTTCTTTTTGTCCGCCGTCGATGTGTTCCTCTTGTGTTTGTTTTGTAAATGGTCTTTATAATCTTTTATTATATTTTTCCTTCCAGCTTATTGAAAGTGGACATCGACATCCGGAAGTATTGGTAAAATTTCGTCTCATCGTCTACGAGGTGTGGTAGAAGAGTAAAAAACTCTCCTTCTTTGTCTCTTCCGTTCCACGCAGGATGGACCCAGAACCGCCGTTTTTGAGTATTACGAGATCTTGAGCTGTTCTCATCTTCCTCCTTGAGAGCTACTGCCACAACTGCTAAATCTTTTAAAGAAAAATTAGAAAACATTTTTTCGCTCGACTTTGACAACTGCCAGGAGGCGACTGACGAGTGGTGAGGGGAACAAATCGGACGCGTGTATCGGACAGGTGTGCCCACGTTCCGACGTCTATCCTATTCTCTGATCGGACTCGGATCTGAAGCTTGTATGACAAGTGTGACCCGGCCTTAAACAGTGTTGAAGTATACACTGGCGGGAAGTGCAATGTGGGTTAGTATACACTGGGACAATGCCGCATGCGGCCGTCTACCCTGGTAGACAGGGGGTTCGAGCACGCTCGGTCGGGCAGGTAGCGTGCAGTGGGTGGCGTTGGACGGCTAGAGGCTCCCGCATTGAAAGTGTTAAATGAATGTTGAGAACGATCATCGATGCAAGAGGGCGAGGCCTCATCACCCGGAGCGCTGATTCCGCTGAAAAAAATCACGTTTTTCTGCGTTCAAACCAATATTTCTGTGGTAAGTCCCATTTTAAAAATGAAAATGACTAGACCATTGGAAAGCTTACATTTTGGCGCAGTTTTTACTGTTCTTGCATCTTGAAAAAATGTTGGGTCTCTTAGAATAATTCCCGATTGAAAAAACTCGAGGTTTCTCAAATAAAGTAACATTTCCTTTTCAGAGGGCTTTTTCATGCTTCAAACCTTGACTCAAAGAAAAGTTCAGGCATCTAACCGACAGGAAATTTAATGATCTTTCCGACGGTGTCATCAAATTTGAATTTACACAGCAACTTGAGGGAGTTATGACCAATTTAGTAACGTAAAGTCAAAATCCAAAAAAAAAATCTTTAAAGTGAAAAAAATTTGAAAAACAAGAGGTTAAAAAATTGTTAAGAGACATTAAATGTCAAACAAAAATTGTTTGTTGGAAATTAGTTGTAGAATTGACTCCTGTAGTGGCAGACCTGTTTGGCTTGCACCTTGTATTTTGCTACCGAAGCTTATTGGTTAATCCTTCGTAAGGGGCTAGGGTTTACCAGACGTCCTTTTTCATCACTGTGAACTGGCGTCTTTGTTTCTTTTTTCAAAAAATTTCAAAATTTCCTTTTTCATTTTGTCTTTTTTATTAAAAAAAAAGGTTGACATTTTTTTTACTTTTTTTGCAAATTAGTTGTAGAATTGACTGTAGTAGTATGGCAGACCTGTTTGGCTAGCACCTTGTATAATTGGAAGATAAGAAACCTGATTATAACCAAAACATTATACGGAGGTAATATTGAATGCTTGATTGATTGATTGATTGATTTGCTTGATATTGAACGTCAAAGAACGGTTGTTCACTGTCCACTGCTAAATGGATAATAAATCACACAAATTAACTCCAAGTTGGCAGTAAATAATTATTATTTGAAAACAAAAAGCTATAATAGGTAAATAAATTAAGTTAGATGTTACAATTTATCACTTTTTGACTCAATAATACAGCTTACACTTTTTATATTGAAGAATTGGTAGGTTGGTTTGCCTACCGTTTGCACCAAATTTGCATAGAATTTACAAGGAGAAAAACAAAATTATGATATAATTGGTTATTACTAGCACAAATAATTATTGCACTCGGGACAAAAAAAAATACTTAGAAATAGGCACATAACAAAAACAATGCAGAAACATCGTTAGAAGCCTTACTTTTCAGTAAACACATAAAATGGTACCTGCTAAAATATAACCTAGAGATAAACTTCATTGAGGTGAAATGCAACAGAAAAAGTCGGCATGTTGAAAAAATGAGAAATATTAACGAAACACAAGTGAAAACTGGAAATCTTGAACGATATTTCTGGCAAATTCCTTCGTAGGACGCACTGTACAACGATCACGTATTTCTATTCTTGCTCCGAAGTGCTGGGAATATATTACACAGGTAAATAGGAATAAATATTTTGTTGTTACCTCTTGTTTAGGGGAATTTAACGTTAAAACACAAAATTCCAGAAGCTGCGGGGATTTTATGTAAGTAGTTGAACAATTTTTTACATACCCTATCTACTCGTACATTTTTTGTGGAAGTTTTCGATTAGTATCTTAAATATAATCAAAATTCAGGATGGTGAAAATCCAGTGTTTTAGCTGTAGTTTTATAATGTAGGCTCTATTCATAATGAAGCCTGTAGTGTTTCTACAGTTGCGCGAGCTAGATACTAAGAGAAGTGGCAAAAAGTGTAATCTATTGCCACTAGGCTGTACAACGAGTTCTCATTGTTTCAAGTTTAGATCCTAGACAATCGGAACTTTGTTTCTTTTATTCGAAACCCAAAATTCAACAGTGAAAAATATTCCTGTACGGGACTGGGGGTGCCAATTTCCAATTGAAAAAAAAATTTTAAGAAAGTACGGGATGTGGATCAGAAAGAACATGGTCCATTACAAACGCAGAGCCTTTTTAGAGTTTGTGGAGGAAGCATCCGGCAAGCGTAGCTGCGGAGGTACTGGAGGAGCCTGGGGAAGATCAAGTTCAGCCCCCTCTCCAGGAGTTTGTGGATTTCTGGGAGCCACTTTTGAGTGCTCCCAGCCACAACCCTGGGGAGCGAGTGGTTCCCCCAGTCTCCACCAGGGATTCCTTACGCAGCATCTTGTGTTTGCTGGAGCTACTTGACGAGGCACACAAGTGCCGTGTCAAGAACTCCACATCCGCTGGACCAGATGGTGTTTCCGCCCGTCGCTGGAATAAAGCACCAAATACGATTAAGCTTCTCATCCTCAACCTGCTCATGCTTGCAGGAAGACCCCCGAAAGCGTTAACCCGTACCCAACCGTATTTATTCCCAAGAAAGGGGAGGTAGGCCTGGAGGCTATCGACCGATCTCAGTGTCCTTGGTAGTCTTCCGCCGCTTCCAAAAAGTACTGGCATCTCGCCTCCAGGTGGCTGGTGTCATTGGTGATGTCCAGAGAGCGTTTTGGCTGGCGGATGGCACAGCGGAGAACCTTACAGTTCTCCAAACTGTCATCTCGCTGGCCCGCATTAAACGCCGGCAACTCCACCTCTTTGACACAGTCAGTCACCTTGCCCTGACCGATTGCCTTTGTGGTGTCGGGGCCCCACAATGGCCTGTCTGTACCATGAAGGCAGGTCCTCGAGGCAGGAGGTGAGGTGTCGAGGGATATAGTGATCAGGTGCAGGGTATGCCAGGGGGATCCCCTATCGCCACTCCTCTTAAACCTGGTCGTGGATATGGCCTTGGGTAAGCTGCCCACAAAAGTAGGGTTTGATCTCGCCCCTGGGGTGCGAGTAGGAGCATTGGCCGTTGCCGATGATGTTATCCTACTCGCAGAAACCCGTGAGGGCTTGCAGATCGCCCTCAATGCATTTGCTAAGCAGCTATCCAGGTGTGGACTCGTGGTCAACCCCGATAAATGTGGGTCAGTATCCTTGGTCCTGTCGAGTCGCCAACACAAAGTGAAGGTTGTGGATGGGGGTTTTGTCATAAGACAAGCCCTCATTCCTTCTCAATCTGTGTTGGAGGTCTGGCGGTACCTTGGAGTCGACTTCGTGGGGGTGGCCACCACTACTGCCAGCCGTGTGGACCTTAGTAGAGTGCTAGCCTGCGTAACCAAGGCTCCATTAAAGCCACAGCAGAGGCTGCGCCTCCTCCGCACGTACTTACTGCCAAAGCTAACCTACGGGTTAGTCTTCGGTAGGCTTACAGCGGGGAGGCTTCAGGAATTAGATCGAGAAGTCCGCTCTGCTGTGCGCTCTTGGCTGAGGTTCCCACCTGGTGTCCCAAGTGCCTATATCCATGCACCGATCAAATCCGGTGGGCTTGGCATTGTGTCTCTCTCCGCATATATCCCTTCTCTGCGCCACCAGCGACTGCTAGCCCTTCAAGGGTCGAGCTGGGAGGTCGCCCGTGTTGATGCTGGTCTTGATTTTGTCAGGCAGCAGTTAGCATGGTGCAACCGAGCAACACCATCTTTCCAAAACCCAGTTTGTCTGCTGAGTTTGCTGCTGCCCTGCATGAGTCAGTGGATGGTAAAGAACTCCGACAGTGCTCCGAAAGCCTCATCTCATCCCAATGGGTGGGATGGGAGAAGAAGGTAGAAGAACCTACCTGGTTCCATGCACAGAACCTCAAGAAGTAAACCAGCGGATTAACCTTCGTTCTTTTGATATATCAATACACCCCCCCATAATTCATTGTGTCCTCACAATCACAAAGCAGCATTCCCAACTACTCGTAAGTCACTGACGCTTTTTCCAAAATTTTGCGAAGCATCTGCATTTTGATTCCATCAAGCAGTTCCCACCAGCCTCCGCACCAAGGACTGGAAGGCGGGTTGAAACGCCAGAGGGGGGTTTTGGCTACCCAATCAAGACTCTTGAAAGCAGCTGCAGCCCCAGTGAAGTTTTTAGCATTGTCACTGCACAAAATGGCAGGCCGGCCCCTTGCAGCAATAAACGTCCCTGCACTTGAACGAACACGTGCATGTTGACAGCGATACAGCCAGCTCTAAGTGGACTGCAAGACAAACTGCGCATGTGAACATCACAGCATAAACTTTACTTTCATCTCTTAGAATAAATGGTACAAAAATCCACTTCCGGATCTCACGTACGAGCTTCTGGCGAGGGTGGATTAAGTGCTTCTGCATGCTTTAATTCATTTCGAGCGCAGTTGAGACATTTAGTCAAGATCGCACAGGATCGACGATGTTCACTCAGAACCAATTTTTCAACTCTTAAGGCAGAAGTACAGGAAAGCGAATGTCGTACTTGTCTTTTCTTTCAGTTCTTGTCCCTTTTGGCTCGTTATCTAAGGCCTCGTGGTTTGGGACAGGGATGGGCGAATTCTTATTCATAAATACGATTATGAATACAAATCATATCTGCGATTTTATGATCATGAATACGAATACAGATATGAATATGAACATGAATACAATCGTATTCACACTTTGAACACGATTTTCCCCCGTATTCGTATTTGAATACGATTTTATGATTTTGGTTTATTATTTTCAACAATGAACCTTTGGAATCGACCAAGAAAATTTTTTTTTTTTTTTTACACCCCCTCAAAAATTTGATGGTTTACGTTTCAAGGTACGTAGAATCCAAAAATCGAATAAAAATTTGGCCGTCCGTCCGCCATACGCGGCACTTTCCCCACTTAGCATTGACCGAGTTTGATGAAATTTGGTATGTAGGCTCCATTTGGGGTCTAGTTGTGCCCCGAAGATTTTGGTTGATGTAGGTCACTTCTAAGGGTTCCAAAATCAATTTTGAAATTTTAAAAACGCCCTAACTCAAAAAATTTTGATATAAAGGTATTGTTTTTCCTTCAATTTAAGATTCTATAGAATTTTTAGAATTTTTTGAAACCACCCGGAGCTCTGTAGGGCAAACCGTTCGCTCACTACAAGAATTTAAAGTTTGGACGTACGATAAATCAGAAACACGAGTGTGAATCGCAAAAGAGGCCTAATCTCCTTTCAAATTATAGCTGATCGAAATGCGACCGATGTTTTTCTTCATGTTGGATGGTTGGTGGCTTTGCAGACGAGTGATCTATACAGAAAAATAAAAAATAATAAACCATTGTGTAATAATTTGCAGCGGTTTTTTGTATGATTTCCCTAAAATTCGATTTTTTTGACGATTTTCCCCGATAATCATACTTTTTTAAACGTTTTTCTCCCGAACTCTGGACATATTTATGTCCTAACATTGTCAAAATACGAAACGCTGACAAATTCTTATAGGATTTTTCATGCAGAATCGATTGACACCAACCCCAGGTCGCTACGACCAACTGAGTTCAACAACAACTACGAGGTAATTTCTATTGAATTTTTTGTGGAAAGTTTTTTTACTACAACTTTCACCAAACGTTCTTGACGCTAAAAAATGATTACAAAAATTCAGTAGAAATTACGTCATAGTTTCTACACGGTTGGTCGAAGCGACCTAGGGTTGGTCTCATTCGGTTCTGCGTGAAAAATCCTATACGAATTAGTCAGCGTTTCGAATTTTAATGGATTATTTTGACAATGTTAGGTCATAAATATGTCCAGAGTTCGGGAGAAAATCTTTTTTAAAAAAGTATAATTTTCAGGGAGAATTGTTTAAAAAATTCAATTTTAGGGAAATTATAGGAAAAATCATAAAATCGTATTCAAAATACGAATACGGGAGAAAATCGTATTCAAAGTGTGAATACGATTGTATTCATATTCATATTCATACCTGTATTCGTATTCAAAATCATAAAATCGCAGATATGATTTGAATTCATAATCGTATTTATGAATAAGAATTCGCCCATCTCTGGTTTGGGATGTAATGTATTATGAAGTGCTTAGCTATAGGAGCTTCTAAGTAGGTGGTAGGAACCAACGTAGGTAATCTGGAACCACTATTTTCAATTTTTTTTAAAATTTTTCTTCCTAGGTACATTTGCGATTACCATGGGCCCTCCAGGACTAAGATTCCAATATTCCCAGGAAGCCATGAAACAAGCCTTAAGAGACGTGGCCTCAGGAATACCAGTAGCCACTGCAGCAAAAAACAATGACATTTTTTGAGATGATTTTTTATATTTTTGTATAAAAAGCGTCTGTACCTAGTCAAATAAAAATTTACTTATTAAAAGAGTTTTTTTGGGCGTTTAATACTGGCGCCATCCAAATTTCTCCGTGTCAGACACTGATGCAAAATCTGGAAAACAAAAGAATCCTTCGATTTCCAAGTCTTGGTGAGTTGTCAAGAAGTTGTGACACCTAATGATGCCCCCCCCCCTCTGATGAAATCACGCCTCGCAGTGTAAAGAAACCTGAGAATCTCCCCTTGTAGTATCTGATACTGGTGCTTCACCCTATAACGTAGTTACAAGATAACTAGCGATAACCCAATTATTAGAGAGTTCCTAGTAGGGTCGATACAGCGCAACCGGAACCAGATCATCCGCCATGTTTTCAATATGGCGCGCCAGATGCCTCCGAGTGACGTATTCTGCCGTGAGGGGTGGGCCACAGAAACTTATTTGAAAAAATCGCCGTTCGGCCTGGTGGGGTTGTAGAAGGGGGGACAATGGCCCATTCGAAGGCAGAGCTCCTAAAGTTACCTGTACGGTTAGTTGCCACCATGCTTTGGACTAGAGAGCAGCGGGCGTTTGCCCTAGTAACCTTTTTTTTTCCAATGATCGGTCAGTTATTGCGACCCAACGAGCCTTCCGTGCACTCTTCGAAATTCGTCCTTATGTAGCAGTTCCCGGTCGAAATTCGATTCTAACTTGAGCTAACACATTTTGGGAGACTGGAAGTGTCGCTAGAAACCGAACTGGACCTCAACGGACCTCCAGAACCCCAGAAAACGTTGAGAGAGTGAGGCTGTCGGTTTTGCGCTCCCCCCATCATTTGGCCCACAAACAGGCAGCTGCTCTGGGGATTCCAGGCACAACTGTTAGACGGATTCCCCAGGATGATCTTCAATTTCATCCCTATAAATTGGCTGTAGTGCAGGAATTGAGCGAAAGGGATTTAATCGCCCGCCAAACTGCATGTGAAGCACTGCTCGAAAACCTGCCCCATGACGCAATCGTTTTCTTCAGCAATGAGGCCCATTTTCACATTTCTGGCATTTTTTTATGGGGCTACTTAAAGTCAACTGTTTATAGAACACCTAAAAAACAACATTCGCGCCGCCATTGCCGAAGTACCCGTCGATATGCTGATCAGAGTGGAGAGAAACTTTAAAAATCGTTTGAACCAATGTTTAAACAATAGGGGCCATCATTTGATGGATGTGATTTTTAAACCCACATGAAAAAAAATTTAAGAGTTGTCCTTTAAAATTAAAATAAAAATATAACGATATCTGCTTTACTTTTTTTTTAATCGACCTTTCAAATAAGTAAGTTTCCGTGGCTCACCCTGTATTACGGCGCCAGATCGGATATGGCGCTGGATTGAGAGTGTGTGAGTAACAATATGGCACCGGATTGAGAGTGTGTGTGTAATACGTCACGCCGTATCTAAGCCGAACCAAACCCACTAGGAACTCTCTATTATCTACTTCCCGTATTGGAGAATCCGTCGTAGCAAGTCCTTACCGTAACCCAGTTCGATGATGTCGTTACATCGAAAGCGCTCGTCTCCTGTACTCGATTTGCTGGTTACGACGGATTCTCCAATACGGTACGTAGATAATAGAGAGTTCCTAGTGGTTTTTGATACGGTGTGACGTATTACACACACACTCTCAACATGGAAGAATATACTACTTCCATGCTCTCAATCCGGCGCTGAATTGTGATAAGAACACGCCATATCCAATACGGCGCCATATTGTTACGGTTGAATACGTCACTCGGAGGCAATCTGGCGCGCCGTATTGAAAACATGGCGGACGATCCGGTTCCGGCGCGCTGGATCGACCCTACTAGGAACTCTCTAATAATTGAATTCTTATAACTAGCAGAACTAACCCCATACATTTAATACTAGCGATAACCCAGATTTTTGAGCCCTCGGGCTGTTCCACTGCACTCTTTCCCCAGATGCTCCTGTGCACCAGTGTCAGTCCGGGGGCTCTCCAATCCACTCCGGCAACTTCAGTCAAATTTCATACTTTCAGTAAGAGAAATAATGAGGTTTGTTTTGTATTGTTTTACCTGGTCGCTCAAATCACAGGTTCTATAACTGGCAGCCTGAAACGTATTATTGTCTAGTCAACTACAGTATACATCTCCGAAATTACAATGACTTAAAAAGGATAAGTACGAGTATATTGGTTGATAAGATGAAACATTAAAATGCTAAACGTTTTAAATTTTTGCTATATTATATAACTGAAAAATGAAAATAATAAATAAGCATTCGTCACGACTTCCGGTATTATTTTACAAGGTGTGTCTACTTTTGAATAGAACTGCGGAATCCTTGATATTGCTAAGACTGCTGAAATTGTTGCTGTTGAGGTTGGCTTGAGGAGGCAGAAGAAGAGCGGGAATGGCCGACTGAGGTTTGTTCGAGGGGTTGTTGGTTGGGTGACGACTGCATGTGATACCTTGAGAGAAAGAGAGACAAAAGGTTCCCGTAAACAAGATTTGCTTAGCCTGGAGTTGGTTCCCTTCATAATTGGGGTAGAGTGTTAGGGAGCCAGCATCCTGTCAAATTTAATAGCTCCGAGGGGTAATAAAATTGTGCGAAATCTCAAGTATGTGTCAACAAATTACCTTTTAATAACCTCGCTTTGCCAGATTCTCGGTTGGACAGTTTAATTAGACGTGTTGAGGAAATGACTTCAGTAACCAGTATTTCACTGATATCTGCAAAAGGTTAACCTTTTGCGGTCGTACGGCATGTGTGACATGCAGCCACTTTTATCCTTAATTACTTATTTCTACGAACTTCTAAGTAATTTCTTGGCGGTATTTACTCATCATCATTGACAACGAAAAGCTTCAATAATTCGGGTGGCAAAACTTTGTCTGCTCCCTACAAATGAATTTCCAAAGAGGAATTCGCCTCACATTTTTTTTTTTTTTCGAATGAGGGTTCAGTGACATGAAAGAAAACCGTAATGTGCTGCTCGAAAAAGCATCCATAAAATTTAGAGGATTTAAGGAAGATGAAAAACTTAAAGGTAGCGGCAATCTGTATGGGGGCAGCCATGTTGCGACGTACCCAGCTGCCTAACCAATCCGATTCCATTCATGGTTTGAGTATTAGGAAGAGTCATTTCGTAGGGGGATCTGTGCCACTTACTAAAGCAGTGCTACCTCTGGAAGTGTTAAAGAAACTATTAGCTCATGTGGTCAAACACAGGAGTGCGTGAATCGGGGGAAGGAAAAATGCAGACGCCAAAGTGACCAAAAGAAGCAATTTATCAAGCATTATTAGTATTAATCTTCACTTATTTAGTTTCTATATTAGTTAGTTTCATTATTTAACCCTAATTGGACCATGGTATCACTAGTGTCACAGAAAACATGTTAGGAACCCCACAGATGTCCTACCGTGTCACTGGAGATACCACATTTAAATGGGGAATTTGCCTCACATTTTTTTTTTTCGAATGAGGGTTTATTTTTATGGAATAAAACCATAGTGAGCTGCTCGAAAACGCATCCAAAAAATTTAGAGAATTTAAGGAAGATGGAAATTTTAAATGTGGTGGCAATCTGTATGGGGCAGCCATGTTGCGACGTACCCAGCTGCCTAACCAATCCGATTCCATTCATGGTTTGAGTATTAGGAAGAGTCATTTCGTAGGGGGATCTGTGCCACTTACTAAAGCAGTGCTACCTCTGGAAGTGTTAAAGAAACTATTAGCTCATGAGGTCAAACACAGGAGTGCGTGAATTGGGGGAGGGAAGAATGCAGACGCCAAAGTGACCAAAAGAAGCAATTTATCAAGCATCATTAGTATTAATCTTCACTTATTTAGTTTCTATATTAGTTAGTTTCATTATTTAACCCTAATTGGACCATGGTATCACTAGTGTCACAGAAAACATGTCAGGAACTCCACAGATGTCCTACCGTGTCACTGGAGATACCACAATTAAATGGGGAATTTGCCTCACATTTTTTTTTTTTTTTCGAATGAGGGTTTATTTTTATGGAATAAAACCATAGTGAGCTGCTCGAAAACGCATCCAAAAAATTTAGAGAATTTAAGGAAGATGGAAATTTTAAATGTGGTGGCAATCTGTATGGGGCAGCCATGTTGCGACGTGCCCAGCTGCCTAACCAATCTGATTCCATTCGTGGTTTGAGTATTAGGAAGAGTCACTTCGTAGGGGGATCTGTGCCACTTACTAAAGTAGTGCTACCTCTGGAAGTGTTAAAGAAACTATTAGCTCATGAGGTCAAACACAGGAGTGCGTGAATTGGGGGAGGGAAGAATGCAGACGCCAAAGTGACCAAAAGAAGCAATTTATCAAACATTATTAGTATTAATCTTCACTTATTTAGTTTCTATATTAGTTAGTTTCTTTATTTAACCCTAATTGGACCATGGTATCACTCGTGTCACAGAAAACATGTTAGGAACTCCACAGATGTCCTACCGTGTCACTGGAGATACCACAATTAAATGGGGAATTTGCCTCACTTTTTTTTTTTCGAATGAGGGTTATTTTTATGGAATAAAACCATGGTGAGCTGCTCGAAAACGCATCCAAAAAATTTAGAGAATTTAAGGAAGATGGAAATTTTAAATGTGGTGGCAATCTGTATGGGGCAGCCATGTTGCGACGTACCCAGCTGCCTAACCAATCCGATTCCATTCATGGTTTGAGTATTAGGAAGAGTCATTTCGTAGGGGGATCTGTGCCACTTACTAAAGCAGTGCTACCTCTGGAAGTGTTAAAGAAACTATTAGCTCATGAGGTCAAACACAGGAGTGCGTGAATTGGGGGAGGGAAGAATGCAGACGCCAAAGTGACCAAAAGAAGCAATTTATCAAGCATCATTAGTATTAATCTTCACTTATTTAGTTTCTATATTAGTTAGTTTCTTTTTTTAACCCTAATTGGACCATGGTATCACTAGTGTCACAGAAAACATGTTAGGAACTCCACAGATGTCCTACTGTGTCACTGGAGATACCACAATTAAATGGGGAATTTGTCTCACATTTTTTTTTTTTTTTTCGAATGAGGGTTTATTTTTATGGAATAAAACCATAGTGAGCTGCTCGAAAACGCATCCAAAAAATTTAGAGAATTTAAGGAAGATGGAAATTTTAAATGTGGTGGCAATGTGTAAGAGGCAGCCATGTTTGAAACGTAACGGATATTCTACCAATCTGACTTCAAAGGAGGTTCTGTGGCGCTTACCACAGAAGCGGAACATACACGAACTTTTAGCTTACAAGTAGTGCGCACAAGAGTGCGCCGCGAACTGGCAGGAAGAACCCAGACACAAAAGTGACCAAAAGAAACAATATTACTCACTTTTTTACAATACGATTCTACCTACTAGTTTATCAAGCATTATTAGTCTTCATCTTCTCTTATTTAGTTTCAAGATTTGAATCACATTATTCGAGTAGCCATTTCACTGAATAAGTTTTGTGTGGCAGTGCTAGAACTCTGTCTGTTGTCGGAGTTGTTTTCGCGTCTTTTTTTTCTTCGTATGACGTCAACAATATTCCTCGATTTTCGCGGTGTTTTGTAACAGAGGTTCACTTGTTTAGTCATTTTCTCCTACGGTAATTTTTTCCCCTTGGTTATTCCTAGTGTTAAACGTTATTCTAGGGCCCTATTATAGGATTTGACTTGAAATTCAAGAATCTAAAATTGGGGCAAATTCCCCATTGCAATTTTAAATTTAATGGACAGCAGAATTGTTGTGATCTATTGGAAGTCTCAAAATAAAGTTACCTACACCAAAAATGTCCAAGGAAATCGATGAAAAACTTTTCAAAATTGATAATTTGTTGACTTTTAATAGAAAAAACTAACAAAAAAAATGGTTTAAACAAATCAGCTCTGACCATTAATCTTTAAATTTCAATTTAAATCTAGTAAATTTGGTGACACCTTGGGACAGCTGTGGAATTCCCAAGATGTTTTCGGTGATACTACTGACACCATGGTCCAATTAGAAGGGCGCCTACAACTCTACCTGATACCATCTGCTGGGATACATCTTTTATACTTCGCCAGAGCACAGCAGTGTCAATTCGGTCAGTTTTCGCGTCACTTAGTGGGAGGAAACCCCGGGGTGATGACGCTCTCAGCCTCCCTCAATGGGGGGGGGGGAGAAGCGGTGCGCCTGATTTTTTAAATATTTTTAATCAAAAGTAGACCACATCCTGAGAATTTTGACACCAGCCATTCACTTTTTTGATGAGTAGATATTTTTCTATGATTTTTCAAAGTTTCGAATATTTATGACGTCACGCGCCCCTCCCGCCTGGGCAGGACCCCCCAGCCCACTGTGACGTCATAAACATTTGAAACTTAGAAAAATCATAGAAATAGGGCTTCTCACGCTAGAAGGTCGCGGTTGGTGTCAAAATTCTCAGAATGACGTCTAGTTTAGATTCAAATTAACAATAAACAGTTTTTCCGACCCATGCGCACACCCCATTTTCGCGTTGTTTTTTGACGGAGGCTTCACTTGTTTGAGGATTTTCTTCCATGGTAATTTTTTCCCTGTGGTATTCTTGATTTTAAGCGATTTGACTTGAAATTCTTATTTTTTAACTTGAATTTGACTATTATAAGATTTGACGTGAAATTCCGAAATTTAAAATTGAGGCAAATTCCCCAATGGGAAACTCGTTGCAACTGGGAATGTTGCAGTTGTGATCAATTTTTTTCTTTTCCAAAAGTTTAATTCAATCAGTCATTCAAATATTGAGAGAACCTTTGTATTTGTGACTTATTTTATGTAGATAGGTATTTATTTTCACGAGTTTATTACACGCCGCTTTTGGATTTTTTTTTTAATTTTCAAATGTTCTTACCTGGAACTAACAGTTCTTATTTATTACTTCTAATGCTATTTGATTTATTCGTCATGGTTCATAATCACGGTTTGACGGATAACCCGCAGTACTCTTGTCTGACCAAACAGAAAATGCAGGTCCTGACCTTTGTGTACCTACTCGTCGCGTTCTAAATAAGTCATAGAATTGAAGTAGTTGCAATTTTTGGAGCGTGCATCTAAGGTAAGTAGCACGATTTGATCAAAACATAAAAGAATTCCGCCGATCAGAACCCATGAAAATGGTCCGTTGAAAAACTAGAAAAAAGCGAGTGGCAAATCTTACCTCATTTTCAAGAGTGAAGTAGTAATAATTTTAGAACAGTTACAAAAAAATTAACTCGATAATAGGGTCCAGCTATTCATACAAATTAAAAATCAATCAGGGAAATTTGACTCAATTTGGAACACGAAAAAATATGTGTAAGAGTGTTCGGAAATTCCAATATCGATGACGTCTAGGCTAACTCATCATCGCAGAATTAGTGACGATTCGATACTTTCGATATTTATTGATATCGATATTTTGTTTCGATATTTTTCTTGCGATATTATCGAATATCGAAAGGAAAATATTGATATCGAAAGAAAATATTATCGGTTGTGATGGTTATATGCCTTCCCACTGTACGAGGGACGATCAAAAAGTAAGAATACAAAACGTTTTGCGCAGCAGGGGAATTTTTGTTTCCAACTGTGGCACCCCTGCGTTATGGGCGGGATCATTGTGAACAAAACAAGAGGTCCGGCGTTTAATTGCGACCGTTAGTTTGCCCTTGAGAGCCTTTTGAAATGTGCGCTTCCGTGAACGTTCCCGCCACCTCCAACCCCTCGCCGGCCCGATGCTGTGTGCGCGAAGTGATTCGTTTTCTATTTGCTAAAGGTGAAAAACCAGCTGAAATTCATCGCCAGCTTGTTTCTGTTTATGGAGAGCAGGTAATGAACCGCAATAACGTCGCCAAATGGTGTAGGGTATTTAAAAACGGGAGACCTGATGTTCATGACGAAAAAAGAAGTGGCCGTCCGTCTGTGGTGACTCCCAAAATTGTGGAAGAAATCAACTCAAGCATTTTCTTGATCTCTCATATGGAACTGTGCAAAACATTATTTCAGAAACCCTTGGTTATCGCAAACTTTGCGCTCGCTGGGTTCCAAAAATGTTGAGTGATGAGCATAAGGAGAAAAGGCCGGATGTTTTTGGATCGTTTTCAACACGAGGGACAGGACTTTCTTGACTCCATAATCACTGGCGATGAAACTTGGGTTTGCCTAAACACACCTGAATCCAAGAGACAGTCTATGGAGTGGCGTCACAATGATTCACCATAAAAAAAAAAAAAATTCAAAAGGACTTTATCGACAAAAAAAATCATGGCAACGGTGTTTTTCGACTGAAAAGGTGTTCTGCTGATTGAATTTATGCCTAAGGGGACCACAATCAACGCCGACGCGTATTGTGAAACTTTGAAAAAATTGCGTCGTGCAATTCAGAACAAACGGCGTGGCATGTTGTGTAAGGGAGTCACTCTTTTTCACGACAATGCCACCCCTCACTCTGCCAGAAAAACGCAGTCTCTCTTGGAGTCATTTGGTTGGGATATTTTCGCCCACCCCCCGCACAGCCGAGACCTTACACCTTGTGATTTTCATCTGTTCGGACAACTGAAGGAATTTTTGGGGGGAAAACACTATTCCGAAGACGAGGACCTCTAGAATGACGTTACCGTTTGGCTTCAACGGCTGGCGGGAGAGGAGTACAATTCAGGAATTACCAAGCTCATTTCTCAGTATACATAATGTTTAGATTTGAACGGCGACTACGTGGAAAAGTAGTTATATACCTGAAGTACCCACCCTGTAAATTTTGTCAAAATAAAAATATTTTTGAGTGAGCTAGAGCGTTTGTATTCTTACTTTTTGATCGTCCCTCGTAATTTATCAATTTCTCCCAAAATATAAAAAATAATAAAAAACCAAAATGAATAGAAATGGAAGATGAATGTAATATATTACGTATTGATACAACTTTTAACGAGTAAAATTTGAACTGGCATCATATCGATAAAAAACGATGCAAGAACATACATTCTATATCAGTCAAATCAATATTCTTCTTTCGATAATTTATCGTGATCACTGACATTGATTTTAAAAAACGATGCAAAAACATATTCGATATCAGTGAAATCAGTATTTTTCTTTTGATAATTTATCGGTATCACTGATATTAATTTTTAAAAAGCGATGCAAAAACATATTCGATAGGTATCAGTGAAATCATTATTTTTCTTTCAATATTCTATCAATATCTTAAAAATTGATTAAAAAAAATCCGAAAACAGTCGATCTCAGTGAAATCCACCGACCTAGTATCCCACTAGGATATTAGGTCCATGGTGAAATCAGTATTTTTCTTTCGATACTCTATCAATATCACTGATATTGATTTTAAAAAAAGATGCAAAACCATATTCGATATCAGTGACAATGTCAAATCCATATTTTTCTTTCGATATTCTATCAATATTTTTCTTCCGATATTTTATTGATATCGATACTGCCTTCCGATATTATTTCGATGTTAAATGTCGCATCGAAAGGTACATCGAATCGTCACTACGCAGAATAAGCTTCGTCCTAGGTAGCAAATGGCGGCTACAAATCATGCCGTACGACCGCAACGCTTGGATCACCTAGTCAGCCTCGCGTCGGCAAACGGTTGAAGAACTACTGTACTCCCATTCCAGGACCCTCATTCTCATTTCAACAGACCTATTAAATTTGACAAGCTACGAGCCATGTACCTTCAGGAAGCGACTAGCTGGGCCACGTGAAGTCTCGGTTTAGGAGGGATCCCCCATCCCTTCTCCAGTCCTGTTTTGACCTTGAAACATCGTTAACAGGAACATTGAAACATTTTGTACTGATTTCTAAATTCTCTCCCAAAAATCTTAACGTTAAAATTGTCGAACAAGACTTGCTATAATAACCACCTTAAAATGTTCAAGCTTCATCACAAGACTTCATGTGTCCATACTTGTGCTCATGATGCAGAAAGCGAGACATAAAGGCTGATGACTTAGTCTAAACGTTTTTGTTACTGCCCAAAACCTTACACAACGGTCGGGCAAGTAATTAATTGTAGCACAAGTTTTCTCGTAAAAAAAGTCTGCCAAGTGGGTGTGGCACAAGGCTTCCTCGTATCCACAACACAGCAGTAAAGGTGATCCTCATA
The DNA here is from genome assembly GCA_009739505.2 of Apolygus lucorum. NCBI lineage: Eukaryota > Metazoa > Arthropoda > Insecta > Hemiptera > Miridae > Apolygus > Apolygus lucorum. The sequence continues at coordinate 40,807,677 of CM019171.2, read as the reverse complement.
GGGGACCATCAAAACGTCAACCCGGACAATCTCTGAAAAGTCATCAAGTAGAAGTTGTGGCAGTTACGAGGCGTTTAAGTTTGAGCGGAGCGGCTACTATCGATTCGGAACCAATTATTTTCATAGGGGACCATCTACACCCCAATCCGCACAATCCCTGTGTTATGTATCAATGTTTGACATCGATGTTTAGTATCGAATCGAAGGATCGATGTCTGCCATCGATTCAAGTAGGGTCGACACTTCGTACATGTCCGTCATACGAGCAAGTAGTCTGTTCGCTTAATTAAAAGTAAGTAAGTCTGTTCGCTTAAGGGTACAAGGAAATTTTTTCGAGTAAAAATTCGATTTTTTAAAAATAATTTTTTTTTAATGTGCATATAATCACGGACCAATTAGGTAAAAAAAAAAAATCATGAAAAAATTTGAACGAGAAGTGGGTCAAATAAATACGCAAACCGACCTGTGTCAGGGTTTGCGCTACTAGAGTCCGGCGCCATACCCTGCATTCGTTGCAATCGCGGCATTTTCAAGACGATTCAGCACAGCACAAAACGAACTGAATTCACGGCACAAAACGAGACATAAACATAGAAAAAGACGAGTAAACAACGAAACAACAGATTTAGCTTCTTCTTCTTCTTTGTTTTCATTAAAGCGAGTCACCTTGTGCGAGTCACATCAAATGCTTAGCAAAAGATAGGGCCGCGTCCATTCAATTCCAGTGGATCCCTGGACACGTAAATCTACGCGGTAATTCAATTGCAGATTTTACCGCCAAACAGGTCGCGAGACAACAGGGACAACCCATTAAAAAAGGTCTGGTTACCTACCAGGATCTAGTCACCTCGTTGAAAAAGGAACTCGTAGCCAACTGGAGAGACTCGCACGTGGACAGGACAAGGGAGGTCGGTCACTGGACGAGGTCAATCATAGAGGACCCCGCTTCTCCTCCTTGGTACCGAGGTGTACCCAATGACCCTGGCTTTTTCACTACCATCAATCGGGTTTTGATAGGGCACGGAAATACCCCGTACTTCAGGTTCCTCATGCGAAAGCGTCTGACTCCCTACTGCTCCTTCTGCGCCACGGAACAGGTAGCTGACGTGGACCACATCCTCAACCGTTGCACCCAACGTATCCAGCCTCGACTGTCCCTCTACGCAGCTCTCCAATTGGATGCAACCAGCAACCTCCAGGACCGGCTAAAATATCCACTCAACGAACAAGAGCTGCGTCACATATACCACTATATTCGTGACTCGCGTCCAGATAGCGGCCACGCCGATCACATTTAAAAAAAAAAAAAAAAAAAATACTCCAAAGTATCAATTTTGCCACAGCCACAACCAGAGCTAAATAGCTCACAGCCTATCATTTCAAACTCAGCCTCCTGTGACGCAACATAGATGAATCTGCGTCAAAAAAATCAAGAATAAAGAAGAAGAAGAAGAGTCACCTTGGAGCATGTTGGAAGCATTAGGAAACCGTATGATGACGTCATGAGATGAACATTGTTTAATTTCAGAAAATCGTGTTTCCTGAAAAAATCTCGTTTTCTAGCACTCATGTTCCATTTTGTTGAGTTATACTGGACTTATCTCCTTGTTCTTTTTTTTACTTGTACGTCAGTATCTTATACACCAACTGTGCATAGGGATTGGCGTATTTTTCCCGACAACAAGATAAAAATGTGGTCCGTTTTGGTGGGTTAGAGCCCTGATTTTGATGTTTTTTTTTCTTCAAAAATCCGCCTTTCTCTCCTCAAGCGTTGTACGAAATTATCCTTTGCACCAGTTATAGAGCATAAGATGCTCGACAATATTTGAAAAAAAACAAGGTGATCGGTTGATTACAACCCGATAAAACGGTACATACGTTTCACGGGAAATTGTACTCTCGGGGAAAATTTCCTTGTACCCTTAATTAAAAAACCCCGATCATTTTACAGTCTGTGTCTTTATTAACTGTCCTGACACATCAATTGGCGACGAGAAGTGTCTAAATTTCACGCGTGTGGGTGAATTTTTCGCGATCGTGAACGAACGTTTTGTTTTCATGCCGCCCAAACCTGGCAACCCTAGCGATCTTTCCGGTGGAAAGAAGGACAGTGTCCTCGGTCAATCGAAGGGTAATGCGAAAAATGTTGATGTTCCCGCGAATACAGATGACGAAGAAGAGTCTTCGTCGGATTTTGGTGGTTTCAGACAATGTGGTGGGCGAGGGAGACCGACGCGTCGTCAACCAGATCTCCGTCGTAGCGCCGTACTTGGGCATATTGAACCCTATGTGCCGTCGTCTGAACCATTCTCGAACTATTTGGAACGCCTCGAAGCGTTTTTCGAGGTAAATGGAACATCCGAGTACGAAATGGTAAGTTCTCTTGTTGTTTTGATTGGACCAGAGATGTATGCAGTTCTCAAGAATCTTGTTTCTCCCGAGAAACCTAAAGATAAATCGTTTGATGAGTTGTTAAGTAAATGTTTTAACGGAACATTATGCTCCTCAGGGCATAGAGGTAGTTGAGAGATTCAAATTTCATTGCCGAAATCAGAATGTCGGTGAACCCGTCAAGGACTTTATTGTAGCTTTGAAGGAGTTGTCTTCCAAGTGTAATTACGGGAATTTTCTCAATGATGCCTTACGTAATCAATTGGTTTTTGGACTGTGGGACTCTGCAGCGAAGAAAAAACTACTTTCAGAGAAAAAGTTAACTTTCGAAAGTGCAGTTAAAATCGTCTCGGAGTTTGAATTGGTCCTAGAACAATCAAAAGTTATGTCCAAAGAGGTCAAAGTGAGAGATGATGTTCATCTTGTAAACAAAACAAGAAGTCCAGAACTGCCAACCCTTCGACATCAAATTTCCGTACACCCAAGAGCAGTGGTACCAGTTATTATCAGGAGATGTCTACTGACAAGAAGTCAAACATTGATACATAACACCCTGAAAATGTTATTGAATGAGGAATTTCACCGAATTCTGTTTGCATTTTTCCTGAATAGTTAATGGTGTGGGATAGATGAAAATCGGGCTGATTTCGGAAAATAAGTCTCCTGTTATTTTTGGGGAGACAATCAAAATTTTTGATTTCAAAACTAACCAGGAAAACGGACGTGAAGTAGGAATGCTCGCTGATTGACTGTTTGCATCGCTGTCTCCTCCCAGTGTTGCCCATTGGGACGACGAAATCGTGTTTTCTAAGAAAAAAGTTATCAAACAAAAACAGGGGAAACCTAATTTTCCCCATCTTGCTTTTTCTATTTTTTTCTTCAGTTTCGATTTTGAACTTTACTGTTTCATGAAATTTTGCATCTGGGGACTAACGATTTCTCGATCTCAGCGCTTCAAGCGGCCATAAATGAACTATTCCAGGATGACGTCATTTTCCCGGTTTTTTTAAACATTCGTATTTTCTACACTGTTTTGTTTATTCGTAAATTAGGAAGTTCGGGCTGAAAGTTTGCCTTAGGGGATTTTTCGAGGTGCTGAATCCGATTTTGGGGTCAAAAATAGGAAATTCCGACATGGTGAAATTCCTCATTCGGATGGAAAATGTACAAGTTATGGCTGTTATAAGGAATTCACGTTTGCGCATGCGCTGCGACTACTATCGATTCGAGAGCAACGACTTGGAAATCCCTGAAATTTCATCAAAATCGGACTATAACTTTGTATAATTTTACCCGTTTCAAGGATTTCATGACAGACAGACAGACACGGAACCAAAATTGTTCAGGAAGCCCCAAAACGTAAAACGCGAATGGAAATTTTGATTTTGAAGAACTTTTTGTTTTTTCATTTTGAAAAGTGAAAAAAATACTTCCGCTACCTTGGTAGACTTGGAAGCAAAACAAAAATAACACTCCTCCTTACGTAGGCACATTTTCGTGTTAGGAAGACGGAGCTACCAATAATTATATGAAAAAAGACAAATAAATGTCGTGAATGATTTAATGAAGAGATGTAGATAAATGAAAAGGCGGGCACTTTTCGATGATTTATGTGACCTACCTATAAATGTTTTCTGTGGAAGCGACAATGCCTGCAGTCAAGTCCAGACTTCTTCCTTTAATCCCTGGGCTTTTAGCGTGGGGGGAGAGCCAATTGACGAAACTTCCAACAACTGGGACAGATCTCAGGATGCCCTCCTGCCAGAGCTGTTCGTCACTTTCTCTTTGGAGTTCTATAGTTGCTGCTTCGATACCTGAAAGATTCAATAAAAGGTTCAGTTGGAGGCCTGAAAGGATTCTACAAATCTTCTTCTAGATGCCACTTCAGGGGGTGCCAACCTCTTTTGACTACTTCGGCCATTGTGTCTAACACCTTCCCACTTTCTTCTTCCTCGTGACCAGCCGTTTCAACCAAGCTCAACAGCTCTCCAACATCTGTGTCCCCGGTGACCATTCCAAATCTGACGCAAGCCAATCCATCTCCTCCTTCACCTACAAACCAGAATGAAAAAATATCAAAATTTCGGGATTAAACACAGTAACAGTAAACAACCACCTCAGGTTGAATTTTGGTACCACTCCTGGCGTCGCGAACGTCATCAGCTGTCTTCTGCAGGGAAGATGAGAATTGGTTCTAATGATTTCGCTCACGGCTACTTATTGGCTCACCCGCTTAAGGGAAGCGGGGTTCATCAATAGTCCAACCCGAAAAATTATCAAGACCTGCGATACCGCCCGCACTGGTCACCATCCAGATAACTCTGCCCCCGGCGTGGATGGAATTTCACTAAAAATCATTATAAAGTATTTTGATAAACTTTTTTTTTTTTTTTTCCTACGCCATTTTAGGTCTGCGGCTCTTCCACCATGTGACCTCGAGCAGCCCAATATAGTTTCGCGATCTTCACCCAGTGGGTGTCGTCCGGCAAGAAAGAATTTCTAATGTCCTCAAGGTGAGGGCAGTCAAATAGGTGGTCTGTCGTCATTGGGGTAGGGGATTGGCACAATGTGCATCCTGGGTGGTCCTTTACTCGGATCCTGTGGAAGTGGGCATTCAGGTAATCATGGCCGGTGATGTGCCTGAAACCTGCCACAGCTTCCATTCGCGATAGGTTGGGAGGAACTCGGTCTTTTGGTTCCAACAGGGTGGACCATCTTTTGCCGGTCGCCGTCTGTGTCTGGGACTCCACAATCCTCTCCCTCACGCAGCTCTTGATGCACCCCTTTGCAGCTTGATATGCAACCGGGCTGTTCGGCATCTCCATATGGGAGCCCTCTCTGGCTAATGCATCAGCACGCTCGTTTCCCCAGATGCCGCAATGGGAAGGAATCCACTGCAAAGCGATGGTGGTTCCTCCTGCTTGGAGTTCCTCGATGGCTTTTCTTCCAAGCGCCACATCCCTGGATTGGGTCCTCGCACTGGAGCCAAGTGCCACGATTGCGGCCTGCGAATCAATAAGTATGACAGCGCGCGTGCAGCCTACTTCATTAATGAGATTCAAAGCCATTCAAAGTGAGATTCAAAGTTGATAAACTGAAGGATGTTTTAGTTCATATAATAAACTCGAACTTAGAAACAGGAATCTTCCCGGATGCATTGAAAATTGCAAAAGTCATACCACCCCACAAGGGTGGCGAACCAGCTGAGCTAACAAACTATCGTCCAATTTCACTGCTGTGCACAATATCCAAACTGATTGAGAGATGGATTAAGGAACTTTTATACAATCATCTAGAAAAGAACAACCTTCTCTCTGAAAGGCAATTTGGTTTCAGGAAGGGCATCGGAGTAGAAGAAGCTCTCTACACTTTAACAAAAGACATAAGTTCTCTGATAGATCGTGGCAAAAAAGGGATATTATTAACGCTGGATATGGCAAAAGCATTTGATTCGATCGATAGAAATTTAATAATAAAAATGCTGCCAGAGTATGGTGTCGAAGGATTAGAACTACTATGGGTTAAGAGCTACTTTTGCAATAGAAAACAAATTGTCACTATTGACGGAACCAACAGCAAAGAAACCCCCATAGAATATGGTGTAATACAAGGTGGAACTCTTGCATCAATCTTTTTCTTAATTTTCATAAACAAATTGGGCAATTTGAATCTAAGTGGAACCACATACCTATTTGCGGATGATACTGCCATTTTGTGTGAAGGCGACACATGGGATGATGTGTACAAAACAGCAAATCAAGATTTGAACACTGCACATAAATGGATGTGTAACAACTCGCTGAGTCTAAACATAAATAAACCAAATACTTGGTTCTCTCCAAATCTCCCTCAAGACAACAACTGCAAGAGTACAATGTTAAAATTCATTCATGTGGTGACAAGCCTCTCACGAGTTCCACTATCTGCGCATGCCCTCCAATAGATCGAGTAAAAAGTACAAGATACTTGGGAGTTGTGATAGACGAGGACCTTAAATGGGAAGATCAATCAATTTCGCTAGTACAAAAACTCCGTAAATACATACACCTATTTTATAAACTACGAGGATACCTAGATAGAAAGACACTCATTTATGTGTACAAAGCTCTAGTTCAAAGCGTCATGAGCTTTGGAATCATAACATGGGGTGGTGCGTCCATCTCAATTATAAAACCACTAACCATGGTCCAGAAATCAATTGAAGGGCTTGCTGCAAGAACGGGGTAGCTCCATTTTTGGCCGTTGTTGGACTAATAGCGGTTTTTGCTTTAAAAAAAATTGCCCCAAGCGTCGGTGCAAGAACGGTGTAGATTGTAGTAGTGGTTCCATGTTTTCTCGCTAGGTAGCGGTAGCTCCTGGTGGATGATTGGTGCAAGGATGGAGTAGCTCCTGGAGCTACGCCCTTCTTGCTCCATGTCATGGACCTAGTATCCGTGGATACTAGGTCCATGCTCCATGTGAAGCGTGAGATTGATTACTAAATACAGGATTTTTGTTTATGAAAGAAGCTCGCTAGACAGTGGTTATATTAAATGCAGTGAAAGCGTTTCATTAGTGTCTCTGCAACAAGTGATGATGTGTGGCACTGACCAGCTGGATCTCACGATGGTGTCGACGGATACCATTTTACCTGCCTACTCTCAACCCCTACCAATAAAAGCTGCAAAATATAAAGACGTAATGATCCTGGCAACCAAGTACGTTGGGGCAAATGAAATGGGATTTTACAATGACCTGATTTCTGATGCTCAATCAGCCGAGGAAGATCAAGATGCGAGTGCAACAGAAACTGAACTTTACGATTGAAAAACATTTTATTCTTCCATTATTTTCATTTTGTCATTGTTTTTGTCATTTTATTTTCATTTTGTCAAAAAAGAAAAAGTTTTCAGTAATTTTGTAGTGGTTATTTATTGTAAAAGTAAGATAATATCCTTTTATTTCGACTAGATGGTGCAATAAGGGGGTAGCTCCAAACTTCAAACCCCCCTCCTACCCGTTATGTGGAGGGGGGGGGTACGCTATGGTGACTCAGTAATATTTTCAAGTACCTATAGAATAGGTAAGACAACAAAATAACCCCTACCTTGACAACCCAATTTTTTAAACGTTTTTTTTTAGTTTCCCAAAAATTTGAAAAAATGGAGCTACCCCGTTCTTGCAGCGAGCCCTTCAATTCTCAAAGTGATTTATAAAAAATCTCGAAGATTTCCCACGAATGAACTGTTTGACATTGCCTGCGTATTTACTCTTCATCAACTGTACATAAAATCTTCACTTTCATTCCTCCATAAGCACCCTGAATATTTCGATTATCAGAGAAATAAGTCCTACTCCACACGCCTCACAACTCAAGCGATCATAGCAGCTCCAATAACCAGACTATGATGCACATCAAGGCATATCTATTTCAGTATGCCATACCTGATACGCTCGCTCCCAGAAGATATCAAGTCACCCACCATATATTCTCGCTCATCATTTAAGAAGAAAGTTTCCACCTGGCTGATTCAACAGGGCCCAACCTCTTGTAAAAATTTATTATCATCTGTCTACGTCAACTGATGGCACACTACACACTGCAATAAAAAAATAACAGAAATCTCTGTCCACCTACTTATAAAAAGAAATATAATTATTCACTTTAATTACTACATTTACTCAAACTAAGAAATTATTTATTTTCAACTCCCCCAGCCGCACAGGACTTTGTCCTATGGTTATGGGGTACGTTCCAATAACATATATAAGCGATTGTCTTACAGTTTGTGATTAGTATGCAATTTATCTTATTTTAACATGTTGTAAATATCTTTTGAGGAATAAATCTCTCATTCATTCATTCATTCAGATAATCTCCAGGCTGACTGGACGTAACTTCAGTGACATTAGGGGATCCAGTTCATTAACCCCTTTTAAGCCACAGAGTAGTGAGAGGAGGATGAACTGTTTTACAGGATGGCGGCTGAAATAAGGCATAATTTGCTCACCAATTGAGGGAGAAAATACTCCAAATTTTATGGATTTCACATTTTAATGGGACTTAAGAGGCCTCAGTTTTCCAAATCGATGTGATTTATCCAATTTATTGTTGTTGGTAAAATGTAACAATCTATTTTATGAACCGGAATCCTTTTCGACTCGTGGCCAAGAACGCTCAATCCCCCATGACCGAATGAGGAATTTCACCGATTTCTGTTTGCATTTTTCCTGAATAGTTAATGGTGTGGGATAGATGAAAATCGGGCTGATTTCGGAAAATAAGTCTCCTGTTATTTCTGGGAGACAATCAAAATTTTTAATTTCAAAACTAACCGGGAAAACAGACGTGCAGCGGGAACACCCGCTGATTGGGCTGTTCGGATCGCCGTCTCCTCCCAGTGTTGCCCATTGGGACGACGAAATCGTGTTTTCTAAGAGAAAAGTTATTAAACAAAAACAGAGAAAACCTAATTTTCCCCATCTCGCTTTTTATATTTTTTTCTTCAGTTTTTCGATTTCGAACTTTACTGTTTCATGAAATTTTGCATCTGGGGACTATGGATTTCTCGATCTCAGCGCTTCAAGCGGCCATAAATGAACTATTCCAGCATGACGTCATTTTCCCGGTTTTTTAAACATTCGTATTTTCTACACTGTTTTGTTTATTCGTAAATTAGGAAGTTCGGGCTGAAAGTTTGCCTTAGGGGGTTTTTAGAGGTGCTGAATCCGATTTTGGGGTCAAAAATAGGAAATTCCGACATGGTGAAATTCCTCATTATCAAGACCTTCGATACCGCCCGCACTGAGAACCATCCAGATAATCTCCAGGCTGACTGGACGTAACTTCAGTGACATTAGGGGATCCAGTTCATTAACCCCTTTTAAGCCACAGAGTAGTGAGAGGAGGACGAACTGTTTTACAGGATGGCTGCTGAAATAAGGCATAATTTGCTCACCAATTGAGGGAGAAAATACTCCAAATTTTATGGATTTCACATTTTAATGGGATTTAAGAGGCCTCAGTTTTCCAAATCGATGTGATTTATCCAAAGTTATTGTTGTTGGTAAAATGTAACAATCTATTTTATGAACCGGAATCCTTTTCGACTCGTGGCCAAGAACGCTCAATCCCCCATGACCGAATTTGAGCACCATAATCTTGCTTTCAGCCAAAAGGCCTCCTTTTCAACAACAAAATTTTCAAAATCGCATCGAGCTCCCGAACGTCGACGAATTTTTTTGACGAGTTTAGGAACAGCATGAACGAGAAAAAATTCTTCTACAAAGATTTTCCACAATTTTCAATATTTACAAAAAAAAGTCGATGCGAAAACGCATCAGTGGCCGGAAATGGGTTGTTGGGGAAATGGGGACGCTGGTTAAAAGGGTAAGAAAATCTAGCGTTGAGCACGGGATCGCTCCACCACTGTTAACACGTCAGTTGCGGGTCGATGGACAGTTCATCAAATCGTTTCTGCGCGTGCGGGATGAAGGAACAGGTAATCATGAAAAGCATCTGACATGACTGCGGGTTTCGATTGCTCCTCAGCCTAATTTCGATTTTAATATTTATTTATTTATTTAATACGGGCAAGCCCAATACAACGATAAAATAGAAAAATTTACATATTAAAGAGAAGCGCAGATAATAATAGATAGATAATAGAAAATAATAGAGGAGACAAGGTTAGGTGTTAACAGTCCATTTGCTTATAATTTTGCTCTTGATGACCCTCGCTGAGTGATGAAAAATATCCAGGTCTGGGCACTCCTGGAGGGCCCGATTCATCACTCGGGGCATCCTGCATAGTGGGCGGTTGTACAGGTAGTTAGAGGGGGAGAATGGTGTCCAGAAGAGCTCGTGAGAACGTGTGGCCAATCGAGGGACGAGAAATCTGATCTCCGCCAGGAGAGCTGGTGCGTCCACCGATCCCCGAACCAATCCCAACAGGAATCCCACATCCGCTTGGTGTGTGCGAGCTGAGGGACTCATCAGGCCAATCTCAGCAGCCAGGAAATTGTAATCAAGGTCCTCCCGCGCAATACGAAGCTTGTATGCCACATACCTTAAAAATCCACGGTGAACCCTCTCAAGTTGGCTGATGTGGCACTGGTAAAATGGATTCCAGACAACCGAGGCATACTCCAAAATTGGAGTCACCAGCGCTTTGTAGAGTGTCATTATAGCTGGTATATAATCGAAATCTCTGGTGTTCCGCTTGATGAATCTCAAGACCCGCATTGCACGGCCAGAGATTGCCGAAATATGGTCCGAGAACGATAGATGACAGTCGAGGAGCACTCCTAAGTCGCGCACGGCATTCACCCGCCTTAATGGCTCATCGCCTATCATGTATAGGTGGACAAACGGAGTCTGGGATCGGTGGAATGTCATTACTGAACACTTCGACGGGTTGAGAGACAAACCACTCGATGGGCACCAACGCATGAGGGAGTCAAGACTCTCCTGCAGCACCAAACAGTCCGAGGGTGAGGCTATGGTGTGAAACAGTTTCAGATCGTCAGCGAACAGAAGAAACCTAACCCCCTTGAATATGGTTTGAATGTTGTTAATGGCCAATAGGAAGAGCAAGGGACCCAAATGGGAACCCTGCGGAACTCCTGATGAGGCAAAGAAGGGTCTTGATACGGTGTCCCTCAAACGAACCATCATAGATCGATCGGTCAAGTAACTCTCCATCCACGCAAGCAGGCACCCAAACACTCCCAGCCCGTTCAGTACAGATAGGATAGCTCGGTGGGAAAGTCGATCGAAGGCTTTCGAAAAATCAGTAGAAATGAGATCCACCTGATGCCCTTTACCCAACGCCTGGAGAGTAAATTCTTGGAATTCGAGAAGGTTGGTTGAGGTTGATCTCCCACGTCTGAATCCATGTTGGTTAGGGGTGATATGTGCGGAAAATGCAGGAGTTATTTGTTCACATATAAGTTTTTCGAAGATCTTAGGTATTGTAGAGATTGAACATACAGGTCTAAATTGTGCTACATCCGACTAAAATATTGTAATCCATGTTGAATTTCGATCTCTATTGATTCCTTAACAGACTGGTACCTTCAGTTCCACGATCGATGGGATATTTTTCGATCACCAATCATTTGAAGTTGAAGAATCGATTTTCTCGAATATTTTCGCCTGAGGCATTAAAGAAAATTGCTCCTCAACACCTCCTGAGTAAGAATAAATCGTTTCTATGTCTTTGAACTTCGGAGGTAGACGAAGAAACTGTCAGGAAAAGAGGTGTTTTCTGCAGAGGTTGGTGCTGTGCGGGTCTAGTCTATACGCGCATTACTCATAGTTTCTGCAGGCGCCGAGCAAAATTCCTCGCCTGGGCCGGATGATGGACAGGTAATCAAAAAAATTAATTTCGCTGAAGAAATGCGTTTTTCGTTTTGTTTTGTCATAATTATGCGCAGAAGCGATGGAAAACCTGCATTAGGCGCTAATTTGCTCAAAAAAACGTTATGGAACACGGCGAAACTCGGGAATGGGCTCGCGCAGCCAACATGATAACTATGTGCAAGGTTACCAAGGCTTCTGTTTGTGTATGTGTTGTCTGAAATTCAAATACGCAGAATTTAATAATATTAAACTATATATTATATAGTTTATTGTTTTTTTTCACCACCATTATTTTTTGTTCTTAAGTTACTGACTTGAATCTATCTTTGATTGGAGTAATCTCAACACGTTCTTTTGAGTGCCAGGTGATGTCATTGTTGTTGTCTGCTCTCCCGCCAACAAAAGTGAGGATGGTATTCCTTTATGGAAGCACAGCTAAACTTAATGGAATTTTGGAATGAAAACGATAAGAAGAACGAAAATGACAAGAGTGCTGAATTTGAATCTGACTCCAAAATTATGAAATTCCTAACAATGCAAATGCCTCTTTGAACTGATTTGAATGGAGATAAATCCATAATGAAATTCTTAGATAGCACAGAAAATCTAAACGATTAACTTGGATGACAGAGTCACAAGGAAATAATGATAACACATGGGACAAGATGTGAAGAGTCAGAGACCAAAGATAAGGGTTTCCTGGACTCCCAGAGTGGGGAGTAATCGGTAGACCAGGGGCGGCTACTGATAGGAGCATAGGCGCATGTGCACCCCAGCCAATTTAAAAAAAAAAATTCAAAGTTCGTTCCTCTTCGTTTGAGGGCTAAGCAATTAGCTTCCCTCCTGTAGCCCCTAGACGAGCGGGACACAACCTCCACCTCAGCGTCCCAACTCCCCGACGAGGCGGAACAGCTGACCCCTCGTCCAGCCAATCGGAGCCCTCCACGACCAACATCCAAGTGGAGGGGCGGGGAGTGACACCGGAATTTCCAGAAGCATCAGCGGCGTCGCTTCAGTCCCCTACCAACCGTCAGCTAGATCAGTCGCAGCAAGCCCGACCCCACGACTTGATCTCGCCATTATCCCCCATTGTCTACCTTGTGCGCACATTTTCACCACGAGTCGACTCAAAACGCGTAATCCCCTGCTACGACCCTGCGCTTCAGAGGAGAACGACCTTCTACACCTTCGCCACGAATCCGACAGATTTCCTCAGGGCCCTGTCAGAGTGAGTGCACTAACTAACCATACTATTTTAAAGCTTTGGCCAAAGTAGTGAGTGATAGAGTAAAAGCTAAGTACTATTTGAACACGAAAACAATCTAACTTTTGTAACCGAACTGCCTCTTACGATAATGACCTGGAACTGAACTTTGCTAAACTGAGATTGGATAAATGAATTTGTAATGAAAAACACGGATTTAAGTTGTACCCATTATATTATTTCTTTGTGTCACAAACGTGCCTAAAACATTTGCCCTTCAGGCTGTATTTTCCTCGTGCGCTGCACGCTAATTGTTCCTACAATAAATTCAAGCTATTAGTTGTAAACTTGTAGTTGTTTTTGACTTTTCCTGGTTCAGAATAACTAGTACGATGAACGTGCATCGACACACCTCAGGTTCTTTTGCATAATCCCTTCAGGATCTTTTATTAAGCCCCTCAGGCCAGACACATTTGTTTCAATTTCATGCACCCTTCAGGCTAAAACAGTTTCGACACGACTTCGCCACGCAGCTTCTAAATTGTCTACGCCTCGCCACAGGTAATTATATTCACGCTACCCCTTTTAATTTTAACTTATTCAATAGTGTTTTGGTATTTGCTTGTTTCTCCCCCACAGAACTCGTGCCAAAGTTGTTCAACGATTAACGACACAGTCGTCACTCGTTGAACGATACGCTCATACCTTGGTGACAGTGGTAGGTTAACCCCCTCCCTCTGTCCACAACGTGTGAGCACACCAGCTTACATTCGGTTTACTACCATTTCGGTAAACACCATTTTGTTCAAAGTATTGTGATTATTTAGGAGTGTTGTAGGTACGATGAGTAGTTTACATTAGAGTAAAGTAAACTATTTGCGTTTGTCGATTGTGGAAAAGTGCGACGTTCGAGAAACTGGCAGCCCCTTGCTGTCTCTCCCTGGACTCCAGCAGACGTTGAAATTTAAAAACCGTGCAGATTCGTACCGTAAGTTTTAACGTCGACTATTATAAGAAGGTAGATTGGCTTTGTGGGTGTGAAGTGACTAACTAATATTTTGCTTTGCTTGCCTACTTTGTTCTTCCAACCGAAATGAGGCTTGAGTTAAAGACGGCATAAGTGATCTCCCATTTAGCCAAAAAATTGAAAAACGCATTGGCTGTCTCCCATAAGAACGCTCTGGTAGATTTGCGTCAAAGTATAATGCAACAACTCGACAGTGCACATCGTCTTAATCTGATGCAAAGAAAAAAAATGAAACGGTTAAGAAAAAACTCTCGAAAACACAAACGGTGGATACAGCTTTCGTACAAGTACGCAACCACGAGAGACATTTTATGTCTTATGTTTAATAAATTGAGAGCTTTCCAATGAGTGGTGAACGATTTTTGTGGGGTGGAAAATGAGGAAGTTAGTTTTCCCTAGGAAAGATTGGTTGTACATGAAAATCATCAGAAATTTCCGCGTAACGCTCCCCTCGTAACGCTCCCCTCATAACGCTCCCCGCGTGACGATTTTTCATTTATGTGCCATAGTAAAGACATAAAATGTCAAAATAGGTACATGTTTTATCCCGAATCATTGATTGTATCAAGTTCCGTGGTGTTTTCGAGCTAGCTGTGTGTGGGCGTGATGAGAGGAAGATTCTTCGAATCCCGGAGTTTTCAAGGGGCTCGTTAATTTTTCTTCCGAACTGGACGATGTTTTGTATCGTCACGGGCAAATATACATTTCAGTTATTGCAATAAGATTGATGAATTTCTTGGGTTTCGACCTTTGATGATTAAGTATTTCAGAATTTCTGTTAACCACTAGAGAACATGTTTCGTGTCTATTGTACATATGTATTTAGTACCGTTTGCCATTTTAAGATGAAAAACGCTGCAAATCATTGCTCAAAGGTTTATTATTTTCTGTATAGATCACCCTTCTGTATAGATCACTGGTTCTCCATCAATAGCACCTACCACCATCTGTATTCTCCCTTGACCTTCCCTCTCAAATTTCAGCTTCCTGCGTTCAATGGGATTGAAAATGGCTTCGGAGCTCACTCAGCTGATCAGTGATCTGAGGAGTGAAGAAGATCTCCTCGAATGCTGGAGACGCCTGGAAGAGCACTTCCATTCAATAGGATTGAAAATGGCTTCGGAACTCACTCAGCTGATCAGTGATCTGAGGAGTGAAGAAGATCTCCTCGAATGCTGGAGACGCCTGGAAGAGCAGTTCCATTCAATAGGATTGAAAATAGCTTCGGAGCTCACTCAGCTGATCAGTGATCTGAAGAGTGAAGAAGCCTTTGAGCAATGATTTGCAGCGTTTTTTACCCACCAACATTTTTTTTACCTACCAACTTTTTTTTACCTACCAGCTAGGTACTGCCTACCACACCATACTGGCTTCACACCTTCACAGTCAAGTTTATTAGAAAGAACTAAACGCTTCACACTCGATTGGAAAAATAGAAAGCTTCATATGGAAATTTGATTACTGGTTACGCAGAAGGCAAAACTGTATACAAATCGAAGAAATGAACAGCGATCGCATTTCAGCCCGATAAAATTTGAATGGAGATTAGACCTCTTTTGCGATTCACACTCATGATTCTGTTTTATCGAAGAAAAACCTTCAAGTACTCGTAGGGACCGACCGGTTTGTCCTACAGAGCTCCGGGTGGTCTCAAAAATTTTTAAAAATTCAATACTATTTAAAATTGGTGAAAAAACGATACCTTTATTTCGACAGTTTTCGAGCTAGGGCACTCTTGAAAATTTCAACCCTTAATTTTCACCCCTTAGAAGTGACCTACATCAACCAAAAGCTTCGCGGCACAACTAGACCCCAAATGGAGCCCATATACCAAATTTGAACCAAATTGGTCCAGTGTTGCTAAGAAAAGTGCCGCGTACGGCGGACGGACGGAAATTTTTTTATTCGATTTTCGTATTCTACTTACCTTGAAACGTGAAACATCAAATTTTGAGGGGGGTTAAAATTTTTTTTCTTGCTCGATTCTTTAATAAACCAAAGTCACCAAGATTTATCCCATTTGCATATCGTTGAAATTTCTATTTGGCAGATAAAAGCACCTATTCTGTCCCTTCTCGATAGCCTCTCCTGATCTCTGTGCACCCCCTAAGTTTCGGGGCAGGAGCCTCCACTGCGGTAGACATACTTAGTCGATGTCTCATGCATGTGAAATTTCAGGGGCACGTGTTCAATATAAATATTGGCAAATTAGAAAGTAGGAAAAGGGGTGTATTATAATCCAAAGCCACTTATTGATGGAACCTACCAAGAGAAAATGCTGCGTCAGTCGTCCTCAGTCGTTCCACAAGGTTCACATTTAGGTTATTGAGCTGCTCCTTGACATGGTCGGTGAGCTGATCATCTTTGAAGGCAACTGGTTGGTATCTTACGCCCCCCAGGCCAGCCCAACCATCGATCTCGACCGTCCTCAAGCAAGGGGAAGTCTCCACTAGCTTTTGGAACTCGACTTTATGACGAACCGTGGCAGAAAGAATATCCTAAAATACAGTAAAAATGAGTTGAATTGAAGAAATTAATGTAACGCTTTACTCAACTACAGAATACAATTTTTCACATTGAAACCATTCATATTTACAATTGAGGGAAGAGACTATCGAAATTCATGGAATTTAAAAGAGGACCTTGAAATACAGAAACACTTACTATTTGTTGCTCTAAGCACGCAACAAATACGTCAAAATCTGGAGGTTCGTGCGAGCCTGGCTGGGGTTCCAAAGGGCAGTACCTCAACACAATTTCTCCATTTTCCACCTCACACAAAGTTATGTTCACGAGAGGGCAGTCACGCTGTAGCATTTGTCCCAACTGTAAAATTATGATTGTTTTTAACTTGAAAACATATCTCTGTTAAAACATATTCAACATACTGTAGACTGTGCAGAGCTACAACTGTATCAGGAGCGTTGGGTGAGAATATTCTTCGGGCAAACAGCTTTGACGAATAAACAGTAATGAAAAACGCAGTAAATTATTACACAAAGGTACATTTTTTCTGTATAGATCCTGCAAAGAACACAGATTTGCCATTGCCACTACCTACCAACCATATTTGCGCTTCCCAACCATGTTTATTTATTTAAAATAAACATTTCGCACACAATTCGAAGGAGTTGTGGGCGCCTTCATTAGGAAAAATTTGATTATTGGTTGCTAAGGACGCAAAACCGAGTAGATACAACTCAAAGATACGGACAGCGATAGCATTAGGTTATCTGGAATTTGAATGCAGATAGGGGCTGTTCCGATTCACACTCGAGTGAACAGTCGTTTGCGGTTCACACTCTCATTTCGATTCGCAAGTTGCCGATCACAAGAAATCTGTTCCCGTCTGCCGTCTCTCATTCAGATAAGCCATTCTTTTTCTTAGTTATTAGTTAAAGAGTTGCGTTTACTGAGTTTAATTCACTCATCTAGCCTGGTATACCCGAACTCCTGGGATTCCCATCGGTAACGATGGCTGGGGAGAGCGGAGGAAATCATATCGTGTCCTCCCGTGACACATTCCCCCCACTGCCTTTCATAAGACCATCTGACTCTGATACTTACAAGAAGTTCATCGTCATGTCCTTCGTAGATGTTGTACCGGATTCTGCTAAGAGTCCTTTCAAAGTGTTTCGATTTGTTCGTAGCTTGGCTCCGTCATCATCAGTCAAATTTCTACGTAACGGCACAATCCTTATTGAAGTTCATAATTCAAAAGAGTGCACTAATGTTCTGAAAACTACCTCTTATGAACAACTGTCCGTAAAATTCGAGCTTCACAAGACAATGAATTTTTCTAAAGGCATTATAACTTCTTTCGAGCTTCTATATTGTTCTGAAGAGGAAATTCTTAATGAACTTAAGTCTCAACATGTAGTAGCAGTGAACCGACTCAATACCAAAAGGAATGGAATAGTATCTCGCTCCCCTTCTCTTGTGCTCACATTTGCCCTTCCTAAGCTACCTAGCGTGATCAACCTTGAATTTTTGAGAATTGGTGTTCGTCCTTACATACCAAACCCCATGCAATGCTTCAAATGTTTTCGCTTTGGTCACGGCTCTAACTCATGTAAACGAAACGCCATTTGTGGCAAATGCTCCTTAGTACACAATCACGAGTCCCGAACTTGCGAAAATGTGCATAAGTGTATCAACTGCAGTGAACCTCATCCAGCATGGTCTCGGAATTGTGCAGAGTATGTAATCGAAAAACGTATCAATGAAGTTAGGATCCTTGATAATTTATCACGCAATGATGCCGTGACAAAAGTTAGAGGAGCACCTTCCAATAGCCGCTCATCAACCTATGCTAAAGCTGCCATTAGTACCTCCTCCACTCTGAATTCAACCGTTCTTGAAACATTATTCTCGGAGGTATCCAAGATTATGTCTGAGTTAAAGTCACTCTTTACACGGATTGATTCTATTGAAAATGCAGTAAGGCCTAACAGTGCAGTTTCTACCAGCAAACCAGGCCCATCAGGGATTAAAGTAATACACCCAATAATTCATTCAGTTAACGAAAATTCCACTACCTCTCAAATTGATGAAACCTTTGTCAATCAACCGCCTATTTCATCTCAACAAGAACGACCACCTCAATCTTTCAAATTATGTCAACAAAATGCTTCTGGTCAAAACAAGACCCCATCGCTCCTCAAACGTACTTTATCAACTGATTCAATAACTACTGACGACAGCGCTTCAAAAACTTCAACTGAAGACTTTGAAACCTTTTCATCAAATGACGGCAATCATCTTAGTAATAAACCATCAACTTTGCAATCAACAAAGAAGAAGAAAAACAAGAAGAACAAATAAATATGAACAAAATAATATAAACTGCCCAAATAAAAACTCAAAATTTCCCTCATGACTTCCAAACTCAAGAAATTCTTCAACATTTTTAAACTCAAATATCATGAAAATTTTACAATGGAATGTTAATGGATTGTTCACTAGATCGAATGACCTCAAGTTACTATTGAGGGAGACTCCGTTGGACGTAATTGCACTTCAAGAGACCCACCTACAACCTTATCATCACTTTCAAATACCGAGCTATGAAAATGTACGATACGATTTCACAGGGGGGCAAGTGGCTTGTGGTGGATGTGCCATTCTCATCCATGATAGGGTTCCGTTCTCTCAAATCACCCTTCACACTAACTTACAGGCTGTGGCTGTAACATTATTAGCTCCTACAAAACTCACAGTTTGTTCGTTGTACCTACAACACTCGAATGTTTCTCAAGAAGAACTTGAACAACTAGTTGAACAGCTTCCGTCTCCTTTTTTAATACTTGGAGACATGAATGCTCATAATCCTCTTTGGGGCTCTTACCACACTGATTTCCGTGGGAAAGTAGTGGAGAAGATTTTGGATAAGTATAACCTGGTAGTTCTCAACTCTGGTGCTAACACACATTTTAATTTCGCCAATGGGTCTGAAACAGCCATAGATTTGTCAATATGTAGTCCTAGAATTGCACCAATTTTGGAATGGTCTGTGTACGAAGACTTATTTGGTAGTGACCATTATCCTCTTCTCATAAAGGTACTATGCCGTACTCCATTAAGTACACATTGCCCTAGATGGAAAATTGATGAAGCAGATTGGGATAAATTTCGCCGAACTTTGGAAACTTCCCTTCTAACTGAATGTTTCAGTGATCTTTCACCACTCGCATCGATTGACAAATTTACATCAAACATTTTAAAAGCAGCAAATGAATCGATACCTAAATCAAAGTGTCCCTCGAACAAGATACCTGTACCATGGTGGAATCCACAATGCTATTTAGCAATAAAGAAAAGAAAGAATGCCTTAAAACGTTTCAAGTCAAACCCTTCTGACCAAAGTTTATTATTTTACCGACAAGCCCGAGCAAACGCTAGGCGTGTGATTAGTCGAAGTAAACGAGAAAGCTGGAATAATTACATTTCCTCAATAAATAGATTCACTCCAACATCAGAAATTTGGAAAAAGATTAAATCCATCAAAGGTCGATATATACCTCCAGTCAAATCAATCACCACTGATGCTGGAGTCGTACTTGTTGAACCCACTTCAATCGCCAATGCAATCGCCCAACAATACGCTGTCATTACTCAAAATCCTAACACTAATGAATCAGATGAATTTCAGCAGACTTCTTCCTCTGTAGTAGTTCTTGATCTTCTGTTTTCCACCAGTGAACTGGATAGAGCCCTCTCAGAAACGGGTAATACATCCCCAGGACCCGATTCCATAACGTTCAGCATGCTCAGGAACCTCCCTAAATCCTATAAATCATTGCTCCTTAATTCATATAATAACCTACTCACAAACAAATTATTACCTGACTGTTGGAGAATTGCAACAGCAGTACCCATTCTCAAGAAGGGGAGAGATCCAACAAAAGCGGATAGCTATCGTCTAATCTCTCTTACAAGCTGTTTGTGTAAGTTGTTGGAAAAGATGGTAGCGCATCGACTAACATGGTACTTGGAGAACAACAACCTACTAGCTCCTCAGCAGTCGGGTTTTAGAAAACGTCGGTCAACTCTGGACTGTCTACTAGATCTAGAGCAATATGTAAAACACGCATTTGAATTAAACCAAGAAGTTGTAGCAGTGTTTTTTGATATTAAGAATGCGTTTGACAATGTTTCTCGTAGTTCTATTCTGCAGGCTCTTGATGATCGCGGCATTGGTGGAAACTTTTCAACACTGATAAAGAACTACTTGAAACGAAGGCATTTTAGAGTACTTTGCAATGGATCACTTTCAGATATGTACGATCAAGAAATAGGCGTCCCTCAGGGAGGGGTCCTCAGCCCCATGCTATTCTCTTTGGTGATTGATGGAGTACTTGCAGCAATATCTGATCCTGTACAGGCTTGCCTGTTTGCTGACGATCTAGTTATTTTCACTACCGCACCGCAAATTTCAATCCTTATCCATCGACTTCAGGCAAACATAAATAACATCTCCGCATGGGCCCATTCATCAGGATTTTCCATATCGAAACCTAAGACCTTTTCGTTCATATTTTCGAGGAAACGTGTCCCAAGCGAAGTGTCCCTTTTTATGGATGGTGAAGTCATTACCAAATTGAATTGCATCAGGTACTTGGGGATGAATTTGGATGGGAAATTAAGCTGGGCTCCACATATCAAAGGTCTGAGGGCCCAGTGCCTCAAAGATCTCAACCTTTTGAAGACGTTGGCTAATACCTCATGGGGAAGTGACCGAACTTGTATGCTGAGATTTTATAGGGCGTTTGTACGATCGAAGCTTGATTACGGCTCTATACTCTACAGAACAGCAACTCCGACAGTATTGGGTATGCTCGACCCTGTCCACAATCTGGCCCTGCGATTAGCTACAGGTGCATTTCGCTCGAGCCCTGTACCAAGTTTACTCGTCGATGCTGGGGAGTTACCACTATCCTATAGACGTTCCATTCTGGCTCTGAGATTTGCTTCAAAGATCAAAGCATCAGGTCAACATCCGTTACATGACGTTTCCATCGATCCTTTTCCTCTTGGCTTTCCCCGACACTTACGTTCTTCACTTGATCTTATCCGTTCTGACTTATCTTCAAATTCTTTAACGATCCCTCCTTTCTACATAGAACAAACTTGCCCAATCGCTCCATGGACATTGTCCTCCCCTCAGTTCTGCCTCTCCCTCGCTAAGTTCTCCAAAAGAATGTATCTTCCTCAAGAATACATTTCAAAATTCTACGAGACAATTGCTGGTTTGTCGCCATGTTCTATTGCCTACTGCGATGGTTCCAAGACATCACATGGAGTAGGATGTGCGGTGCTCGTAGACTCTGGTGTTCACAAATTTTCTCTTCCTGGGCAAACTTCCATCTTTACTGCAGAGCTTTTTGCCATAAATAAAGCCCTGTCTTTGGTATCCACTGACAATAACTCCAATGTCGTAATCTGCTCAGATTCTCTCAGTGCAATCCAAGTCATTAGGAAAGGCGTTGATTCCCACCCACTAGTGAAGGATGTACTTGTCAAAGTGAGCCGACTGATGGATCTTGGGTCTTCTGTTATACTCTGCTGGATACCAGGACACATAGGAATCGCCGGAAATGAAATTGCTGATCGAAATGCAAAAATTGCAACTGAAGAGCCGATTTCCACATTTCTGTATGTATGCAAGGACTACCAATGTTCAATAAAAAGAGAAGTATGGAACAGTTGGAGAACCGAATGGCAGAACATGAGTCACCAAAAGCTATGGGCTGTAAAGAAGGCTGTGAAGAATTGGTCGTCGTCGTGTCGTACGAAGAAGCTCTCGGATGGTACCTTGCTTAACCGACGCCGGGAGGAAGTGGTCCTCACTCGCCTCCGGATAGGACATACCCGTCTAACGCATGGCCACCTCATGGAACGAGAAGCAACACCTCCCCCCAACTGCTCAACCTGTATACGCCCTCTGACTGTAACTCACTTGCTGACTGATTGCCAAATTTTTAACAACCTCCCACCCGAAACTCCGAAGAATTTAGAAGAGCTCCTGGGCAACAATTCACCATGGTTGGACGTTGTTTTCGATAAATTGAGAACTTTATCACTATTCTATAAACTTTGATAGCTTTTGTTTTTCTCACTTTCTCAATTGTTAATCAATTATTTGTTGTAACCATTTAATTTGGCGCCAATGACCACTCAAAGGTTGCATGCGCCTTAATAAAGAAAAAAAAAAACCGATTCACACTCAAGTTTCTGATTAAGTAAAAAGTTATCGTAAGTCCAACCATCAAGTTCTCTTAGGGAGTGAACAGAAGAGCAGAGAGAGATCATACCGAGCTCTGAGTGGTCTCATTCGATTCTAAAAATTTATCTTCTAATCATTCATTAGGGGTATTCATGGACTGATTCGATCGTCGAATCGTCGTATATCGAACCGTAGTAAACTCGAGGGTCTCATGAGGCTCCCACATTTTCCCACGTCGAATCGTCGAAAATCGAATTGTGCTTAGCGCTCCTTGCGGCATCAGATAACCAAATCAGTGCCAAAAGAACCGCATGTTCATTAATTTCCTTTTAGTTGAAAAATGATAATACCTCAGAGGTTCCTAATAAATCCTATTAGAAAGTTCCTAGTATACGAACTAAAAAATCTACGGCTAGAATTAAAAAAGGATCATGCTTCAGACTTCTGAATAGGTACCTACCGACGAGGAGTCATGGCTCAAAGAAAAACCCTTCCTACTTCCGTCACACAATTTTGAACGCATTAACTCATGGCTCAAACATGTTCGATGCTAGAAAGGAGAATGCTATGCTCGCTTTAATGCCAGCAAGCAACATTTTCACTTCTCCAGCAGACCATCAGATGGTTGCGTTTTTCCTTAGCCACTTGGGTGGCTCAGCTCCACTCATTAAATTTTAATCGAGAAAAAACCCACTTCTAACAGAATACAAACGAAATAGACGAACGGAAAAACGGAATAAAAAACAAAAACGCTCCCTTGACCTTCCCTCTCAGATTTCAGCTTCCTGCGTTCAATAGGATTGAAAATGGCTTCGGAGCTCACTCAGCTGATCAGTGATCTGAAGAGTGAAGAAGATATCCTCGAATGCTGGAGACGCCTGGAAGAGCACTGATCAGCTGAGTGAGCTCCGAACCCATTTCCAATCCTATTGAACGCAGGAAGCTGAAATTTGAGAGGGAAGGTCAAGGGAGAATACAGATGGTGGACCATCTCCATTTATGGACTGGTCTCCATTGATGGAGAACCAGTGATCTATACAGAAAATAATAAACCTTTGAGCAATGATTTGCAGCGTTTTTTACCTACCAATTATTGGTAGGTACTACCTACCACACCATACTGGCTTCACACCTTCACAATCAAGTTTATTAGAAAGAACTAAACGCTTCACACTCGATTCGAAAAATGGAAAGCTTCATATGGAAATTTGATTACTGGTTACGCAGAAGGCAAAACTGTATACAAATCGAAGAAATGAACAGCGATCGCATTTTAGTCAGATAAAATTTGAACGGCGATTAGACCTCTTTTGCGATTCACACTCATGATTCTGTTTTATCGAAGGAAAACCTTCAAGTACTCGTAGGGACCGAACGGTTTGTCCTTCAGAGCTCCGGGTGGTCTCAAAAATTTTAAAAAATTCAATACTATTTAAAATTGGTGAAAAAACGATACCTTTTTTTCGAGAGTTTTCGAGCTAGGGCACTCTTGAAAATTTCAACCCTTAATTTTCACCCCTTAGAAGTGACTGACATCAACCAAAAGCTTCGCGGCACAACTAGACCCCAAATGGAGCCTACATTCCAAATTCGAACCAAATCGGTCCAGTGTTGCTAAGAAAAGTGCCGCGTACGGCGTACGGACGGACATTTTTTTTATTCGATTTTCGTATTCTACGTACCTTGAAACGTAAAACATAAAATTTTGAGGGGGGTTAAAAATTTTTTTTCTTACTCGATTCCAAAGGCTCATTATTGAAAATAATAAACCAAACTCGGCGCTTTGCGCCTCGGCGAGGGCTCCGCCCCCCTGCACCCCCCGGTTTATTTCTTTTTCCATACTCTGTATGAAATCATAGGAACACAGAATGTGTTTTTGCGATGCTAGTCATCCGTTAAATAAAAAACAACAATAATAAATGTGGAGTCTTTGGCAATAATAAAATAAATAATTGTTAGACATTTAATTTGGTCTAAAACCCTATAAATGTTATATAAATAAATATGTAACTACAAGAAAAATACTATATAAATTGAGAGCTTTCCAACGAATGGTGAACAATTTCTGTGCAATGAACACTGCGGGAGTTCTATTTCCTTACCAACGGCTTGGTTGCACGTGAAAATCATTATAAAAGGCGCGTAACGGTTTTTTCTGTCGCTTTTTCGTGACGATTTTTTTTCGGTAGGTCATCGCAAAAACACATTCTGTGTTAAAAGGTGTTGTTGAAAGAAAAACTCAAAATGAAAGGACGAGAAGATCTGTTTGTTGATGTTATGATAGCTGCTTCACAGAACAGCTGCTAGCGCTAGGATCACATTTTGTAATTCGACGTCGAATCTCGATTTACGATGCCTACAGCCCGTCGTAAATCGAATCGTCGTATTAGCCGGTGCGCATGCGCACTGACTCTCGTCGAATCTCCCAGACCATGAATACCCCTATTATTATATTTTAAATTGGTGGAAAAACAATGCTTTCATATCAAGCTAGGGTGTTTTAGAAATGTTCCCACCCCCCACTTCTCGCTCCTTAAAAATGACTGACATCAACTGAAAGCTTCGCGGCACAACTAGACCCCAAATGGAGCCCATACACTAGGAGAATCTAAAAAAAATATCCCTATCTATTCATTTTGCATCATTTTGTAAGGCTAACAGTGAAGAAGAAGAAGAAGAAGAAGAAAAACATGCTTTCGACAGTGAACTTGCAAAACCATGTAAGTCCGATTTTTTTCGAAAATAAGGTTATTAGCTATTTGGATAGAATGAGACCCCCTTAATCCATCAAACAGAGCCAAACTGGCAAAAACTCGACTATCTCTTCTCTATGCACCAAAGTAATAACCTGTAAGTCTAGAACCTTCCACAATCGAAGCAAGTCTAACAGTTTTTCTCGTTATCCTGTAAAATTTCTGGAAAACGACTCACATGGTTTTGCAAGTTCACTGTCGCTTTATTACAATAATAACAATTTATAGAAATATCTCCACAATATTACTCAGTATAAACGTATAGGTATGAGAATAAAGAATAGCATGCGTTACAACAATGGACCAAAAGTCCTTCTGTCGGAGAGTGCCCGAGAAAGGCTGAAATTTGATTTTTACAAAACGAAACGTTAGCGCTCAGATTTATCATGGAGAGTGGAATCACCAGTTGAATTCATTAATCAATTCGGCTCGATAACGCCACGCCACCCTACAAAAACTCGCCAACCGCCCCACACTAGGGATGGGTATCGATACTCGATATTTCAAAATATCGATACTTTCGTACCGATACTCGATATTTTAGTATCGATACTGCACTATCCGATATTTTTGGATATCGATACTTTGGATCCGATATTTCTAAATATCGAATATCGATACTGTTCTCGCGGAAAATTCAACATTATGACTAAAAAATGAAGAAGATAAAGAGACTTTTCGGTCATTACTCTTTGGTTGCATAAACAACATTTAAATCATGGAAAAAATCACTCTTTTTGGACTCTCAATAGTGAAAAATGAATACAAGTTGTTGAAAAAATTATTTTTTCTTGAGAAAATTGAATGATATTGATAGTTTGTGACACTAAAGTATCGATACTCGATATTTTAAAATATCGATATTCATGCCCAACGATACTTGGGATATCGATACTCGGATACGATACAGTATCGATACACAATATCGATACTTTTATAACGATACCCATCCCTACCCCACACTATCGCCATTCAGTAGCTGCAAAACCCGATCCCTACTAAGCACCCATGCACCCAAATAGGCGCTCCTGAACTCTCCCAACACGGGACAGACCCCAAGAAAATGGTATACATCCTCGAGTGCCCCCATATTACACATGGAACAGTCCTCCCTTCTATCTGTAGCCGGGAGAAACGGGCGGTGATTTAGTCCCAAAAGAGACCCTCGCAGCTTCACCAACCAACGGCGCACATGTAGTAAGGCAAACAGTGTTTGCTATGTTTGCCTGGAGGAGGCACCACTGAACTGTATCTTCCATTTCACAAATTCAACATGCTGGGTTTTTGGGTTTTAAATTTACTCAAACTACGCTACTTTTGTTACTTTAACCTATAATTAAAACTCACCCATGAATTCAATTTGTCGTAGTACGGAGGGACTCTTCCTTCAACGTTTTCAGGAACAAATTGGAAAACCACAGTCGAAGCTGCTACTTCAAAAAGAACCTGCAATATGATCAAAGTATTCCGATCAACTAAACAGTACAGAGACGTCACCATACCACCATTTGTTCACTCCAAATAGATTAAGTATGTATGTGAATCTATACGAGAGTAAATAACTCATTTATTCAGGGCACGTGATGGCACTTACGCTTGTGTCGATCGGGCGAGCAGTCAGTTCACTAACCGTCATAATACATCCTTCTCCACCGGGCGACTGACTCTGTAATTGAAAGAAAATGAGGAGTTTTCAACATTATGGAAGTTACCTGCAACGTTATTCAGCAAAACAATTAGCCAAAAATTACACAAACTTTGTTATTAACTTGTTGTTAACTGATTGGAGCCTTTGAACTCTTACTAGAACGAGCAAACGAAGACACTTTCCTCACACATTCAGTACTTGGTCAAGAAGAGGGGCCCAAATGGTACAGTAAAAATCAAATCCAAAGCACTTTGGATCGGAACTAATTCTTCTAATGTTGAAACTTGGTGGAGATGTTCCTTTTGGCAACAAATTGTACTAAAATCATATTGTTTAGTAATGCATACATTCCAGGGGCCGCCCCATTGGATAAGCATAAGGTCAATTAATACCAGTTGGTAAGCGAAAAAACTTGTTCACTCGATGTAATTTATTAAGTATTTTAGGCACCACAACATCCCCCCCCCCCACCATTATCCACCTTAACATTTCAAGCGGCATGGGAGCCTCGCATTTGAAGAGCATTTTGAAATCCATGATCTACGACACCCAACATGCGAACTCGAGTTTCAAAGCTTAGATACAATTAGTAAGCTATAAAGGAACCGAAATACTGAAAAAATCGGATATTTTATCAATATTAGGGTGGTGGCACCAGTCGCATACACTTTCATCTTCAAATCAAAATAATAACAGTTCTAGGTGACTTAGATATGATTTTATATGTTCAAAATATCTGTGTGCTTCCATAGTGAATTTGGAAAGAAGAAGAAGTAGAAGGGAAGATTTTTGTCGGGTTTCTCACTTGCAGGTTGGGACTCCTTGAAGGCAGCACTCTGTTCACGGCGTCTGCTTGCAGTTTAGGTTAAGGAGGTGACTCCCCTTCTATATTAGTATTTTCACACAAATTTTGTCTTTCCATTCCCCTGGGCGTGATATTTAATGTATTTTACTTGTACAACTCATTTTTGTTATTTGTTTTGCTCAAAACACAGTTTTTAACCAGTTTGAGAGGGTGTATGATACTGGATACTTATAATACAATGGTACCCCATTGTCATACACATGTGTATGACACTGGGGATTCCCAAAAAATTCCAAGTTTTGCGTTTTCTCGGCTATTGTAGGTGTTAGGGACTCAAAACTCACACTATGAACTTTTTTTGAAATCACCAGTATTAAGACCAGTATCACACAGGGGTGTATGATAATGGGTCCACAGGGTGTATGACATAGAGCCCAGCTAATTTTTCCCATTCGAGCATTTTTTTTTATACAGGGTGTCCCATGTTAAGGACCGAAAAACTTCGGGAGTCGGATCTACAACTAAATTTATTAAGAAAGTGTCCCTTAGCAATTTTTCGTTAGACGCTTAATTTACGAGTTATTTTAATTTTGAGATTTTTTTCGTGTTTTCGACCTTAAGCCATAAAAATGACCATAACTCGCTTAATTTACAAGGAATTCAAAATCTAATTAAACCGTTGGATAGGGCGTTAAATTGACCTTCTTTCTAGTGGGTATACAAAAAAAATTGTAAGGTTGTGATGGGTGAAAAATCAACTCGTAAAGTCATTTTTGTAAAATTGTCAAAATTTCCTACTTTTTAGGACGTCCCACAGTAAGACTTGGGCGTCCTTATGCGATCGATCTGGGGTGAAGGAGGACAACACTCAACAGAAAAAAAAAATAACCACACAGTAATCCGTTTTAGACCATTCTGAATCCAAATCCGCGAAAAAAACCATAGGTGTATGTCTGTGTGTGTGTGTATGTGTGTGTGTATGTGTGTGTGTGTGTGTGTGTAACAAAATCTTGTGTACTCTGCACAGGCCTTAGTTCTCAACCGATTTTCCTGGTTCTTTTTTTGTTCGTCGCGGAAAACTATCTAGTTGTGCACTACGTCGCCGGAATTTCGAATTTTGCCTTTTAAGGGGAGGAAAGGGGGGGTTAATGCTCGAAAAACATGCGTTTTTGGGCATAATCTTGTGTACTCTGCCCAGGCCTTATTTCTCAAACGATTTTCGTGGTTCTTTTTTCGTTTGACGCGGAATACTATCTAGTTGTGCACTACGGCGCCGGAATTTTGGATATTGCTTTTTAAGAGGGGGAAAGGGGGGTTAATGCTTAAAAAACGTGCGTTTGCGGGCATAATCTTGTGTACTCTGCCCAGGCCTTAGTTCTCAAACGATTTTCGTGGTTCTTTTTTCGTTTGACGCGGAATACTATCTACTTGAGCACTACGGCGCCGGAATTTTGGATTTTGCTTTTTAAGAGGGGGAAAGGGGGGGTTAATGCTTAAAAAATGTGCGTTTGCGGGCATAATCTTGTAAACTCTGCCCAGACCTCAATTTCCAACCGATTTGCGTGTTTCTTTTTTTGTTTGACTCAAATAACTTCCGAGTTGTACATGATTTTACCAGAGTACCAAAATTCGCAAGGGGAGGGGTGAGTGGGGGGATAATATTCACAAAATATCCGATTTTTCAATATTTCGGTTCCTTTACTGCTTACTAATTGTACCCAAGCTTTGAAATTGAGGAAAAATTCTCATTATACCTCCGGATTTTCATGAATTATTCTCTGTACCACCATGGAACTAATATTGGTGCCACCATGGTGCCAGGACATGGTGCCATAAACCGCTTATTTCGTGTTTTTTTTTGTGTTTCACCTTGAATACGGATGTGAATTTGACGGACTGCCTACCAAAACTAACAGATGAAAGTTCAATGTTACGACGTATTTCCGATTTGGTGCCAGACCGGCACCATTGGAGGAGGAGGAGGAGGGGGGGGGGGGGTGAACTCGAATTCGCATGTTGGGTATCGTAGATCATGGATTTTAAAATGCTCTTCAGATTCGAGGCTCCTATGCCGCTAGAAATGTTAAGGTGGATAATGGTGGGGGGGGGGGGGGGTCAGTATTTCTTGCCTAAAGTAATAAATAAATTACATCGAGTGAAACAGTTTTATCGCTTACCAACTGGTTAAACTGACCTAATGCTTATCCAGTGGGACGTCCCCTGGAATGCATGCATTACTAAACAATATGTTTCTTTTGATTGTTAAGGTTTTACTTCCACATGATTTTTCACGTACCTCTACATCAAAAACTGCGTAAAGATCTCGGCTTTCTAATGGTATAATTTGTTTTAATTTTACTCCGCTAATTAGGGGTGAAAAATACGTTTGAATGCTAAAAAACGTGGTCGCGCTCATGGAAATCAAGGTTTTCTGGTTCGTTGGGCCTCGGGCAGGTTCAACGAATTAGGGTTGGAATTCCAGGTCATTTTCAACGCTTTTAGACTGATTCCATCACCGATGGTATGTGAAAGCTCAGTATTGAATTTTGGTATCGACCAAGTCGATTTTTAATGTGATTTAATTTTGAGTTATTTATTACGTACTTATTCAAGTTTTTCGTTAGCTAGTGCTCTATTACGCTACTCTAATTCAAGTTTCTATTTCAATTCAGAGTTTATTAATGTTTAATTCAAGAGTTTATTCAAGTTTTGAGAAGAAAAGAGAGAGTTAGTAACTAGTTTGTATGTCCAGAGAGGAAAATGTTTCATATCCAGAAAAAAAATGTTCCTAGGTATTTTGTATGTGATTTCAAACTAAAGTGATATATTATTTTCT
This sequence comes from Apolygus lucorum, assembly GCA_009739505.2. NCBI lineage: Eukaryota > Metazoa > Arthropoda > Insecta > Hemiptera > Miridae > Apolygus > Apolygus lucorum. Next base: position 40,776,945 of record CM019171.2, on the reverse strand, counting down.
ATTATAATGCTCAAGTATTAAATAAGACAATTTGTTCCTGTGTAGGTACAAAGCATTCTTTCCTAAAGGGTCCTAGAGCTTGCAAACCTAGATTGGTAAGAGTTTCCTAAAACAAGAAGACTGTCGACTATAAAAGTAATTTTTGCATTCAAACCAATTATTTTCTAATCAATAAACACTACTCGAAGTTTAGTGTGCGATTCTCATCTTTATTTCACCTTTGATTATGAAAAATAGCAATTTTTTATGTTTCCGTGCAAGTGTATGATACTGGTTCCGAAGTATGAATGACACTGGTGCCTCCCAATTTTTGCCATGTATGATACTGGGGAAAAAAAGAGATCTCGAAAATCATTTACTTAAGCTGAAAGAAACCGAATATTTTACTTCTCTTGGTTTAACAACGTTTAAGAACAGTCGCTCTAGCTATTTCGACCCCTCAACTATTTGTAGGATGTAATTTGGCATAAACATTGAGCAAAAACTGGAAATTTTCCCTTATCGTGTATGATACTGGTGCCACCACCCTATCCCTCCACTCGCCCCCCTACACATGCTAATTTTGATATTCTGGTGGAATAGTGTCAATTTGGAAGATTTCTGAGTCGAACAAAAGAAGAAACACTCAAATCGGTTGGAAATTGAGGCCTGGGCAGAATTTACAAGATTATGCCCGCAAACGCACGTTTTTGAGAATTAACCCCCCTTCCCCCCCCCCCCTTAAAAGGCCAAATTCGAAATTCCGGCGACGTAGTGCACAACTAGATAGTTTCCCGCGTAGAACAAAAAAGAACCACGAAAATCGGTTGGAAATTGAGGCCTGGGCAGATTTTACCCAAAAACGCACGTTTTTTTAAGCATTAACCCTTAACTGCACACAATTTCCGATTTTCTTGAAAAAAAAAAAAAAAGAATTTCATGTATTTTGGCCCCCTGAAAACGAAAGTGACAAGGAAAAGTCCCTAAATTACATAGTTTGACCGATAATCCCTAATTTATGCCCTTATCATAATATATTATATGATAGAACGTGGTTAAGCAGCCGAGACGATGATTCCATATGTGATATAATGCGAGCAAAATGGTTGAAAGAAATACGTATGACCAAATAGGTTTTCTCGCATAATGCTATTTAAAAATCACATTTATAATGCTATAAGAAAGCATAAATGCTCATTTGGAGTTTCTATCACCTATTTAGAAACTTAGGTAGAAGATATAATGCCTGTGATAAGAGATATAACCTAAGATTGTTGTTCCTGTTAAAATTGAAAAAGTTCTCCTGATAAAAAGTCTGTGATCCCCTCTAGTCATTGTTTTGTTTTTTATTGTTAGTTAGTTTTAAATAATTTTAGGTCCTGCCAGTGATTGAAGAGAATAATTGTTATGGAAATGGACGAAGGTATTTTATGAGATTTCTATTTTTGTATGTTTTTGGTTAGGGGACATTTCTTCAAAATTATATTGAGATGTATTACTGGTTTCCAGTGAAAATTGTTTTCAAGATTGGCAGAGGGGAGATTTTGATGATTGAGGAGGGATGGAAGATTGTGGGAGAATAATTTCAGAGTGAACATAGGTAGGTTGTTTTGTTTTCTTTCTATTTTTAATGTTTGTCTGTGTGTTATTGTGTGTATAGTTCAGTTCTTGGTTGCTTATATTGTTATTGGTTTTTAGATGATGATAGAATAGGTTTAATCTTGGTGGCTCATTTTTAATGGTTTTAATAAAAAGTAATTATTAAGTAATAACATTTTTTTGACATAGTGTTATACTAACTAATATTTTTGACAGGTTGGTTATACTAACTGTGATTTTTCATGCTACTGTTATTATTTTTTAGTCTTCAATTAATTGTTTTTTCTTGTAGGCTTGAGAAAGGGGCCATAGCTTGCCCCGAAAGCGCTTGCCGAATAAATGTGAATATATAAATATATTGACGTCCTCTGCTTCCCTCTCCACAACATACCAACAAAATGACTACAGCAGAAGTACAGAACAACAATTTTAAAAAAAGGCCTGCAGGCAGCAATAAATTTTCCTCTTATCATTGGCCAGACTATAGACAAGAAAAGTTGAAGACTAAACAATAAGTAGACAATTTTTGACAAGGTGGCTTCGGCTTCATGTGACATCTCCACTTCTTCTGACAGCCCCATGACGATTTCTTGAAATTCATTTGGCAGAGAAGGGTCCATAATGAATAGGTTGTCAAAAAGTCACCAGGCTGGTCTAACTCAACATTATCATAATCCAATTCATCCACATCTAATAAATCTTCTCTTCCAATTGGTATTTCAAGGAATTTTTGTAGTTCATCATTATGCCATACTAGCTGAAAAGCCTACTAAAAGCAGGCAAAAACGATTACTCCGACTCTCCCCGCCACCCACTCCCTCCGATTCCTCAGACTCTCCCTACTCCCACGACCACTCTAACTCCTCGCGATCAGCGACATGCATGTACATACGGTTGGGGTTTTATGTAATTAGATTCTTTTGGTTCCATCTCTGTCCACATAAGTGAAGTGGTTAGGAACCATTTCTGAAATATAGTAGGGATACCTAATGTGAAATTTATGCTGACGTCAAATAAAATTTATAAAATCATCAAAAACATAAAATAAAATTATATTTAAAAAACATCATGTGCAGCAAGTGGCTTGTATCACGTTTGAACGAGATGGTAATGCAGTGGAGAAGTCCACGTTCTATCATATATGAAATTCACCCAGGTCCTCCTCCTTCACGTTCTATCATATGAGATATCAAAGCAAAAGCGCAGTTTCCATAAACACTGGAAATTTGATCGATTAGTTCTTTTCATATTTCATTTCTACATATCTTGAGACAGCACGTAGTATTTTTTCAGCCGAAAATCTTCAAAAATGTTGTTGTAAGAGGCACAGCAAAACAACACTTCTCACGCGTGTTGTCAACTCGTGATTTCTGCTGATTTGAAAGAGGTTATAACCTTACAGGAGGGGTTATGGATATTCTTTGATTCTTATGAGATCTAGCGGTAGTTGACTAAAGTAAAAATACCACAAAGAGCTCGAGAAGACCACCAGAATGCTCTTGAGCCTCGTTTAAAGTTCCATATCATATATGATAGCTGGTGCAGTTAAGGGTTAACCCCCCTTCCCCATTTTAATTAGTTCGGAAACTGTTATGATACAGAGTTCAGAAACGATTTGAAGCATTGTGGAATCCTGAAACGAGATAAGCGAAGAACCTATTTACTTTTATCTGAACTCATCTCAGATCCGATTTATTCTCATTGTTACCTTGAAGACGTGAGTAGGTACTGAATGAGGAATTTCACCGAATTCTGTTGGTATTTTTCATGAATAGTTGGTGGTGTGGGATAGATGAAAATCGGGCTGATTTCGGAAAATAAGTCTCCTGTTATTTTTGGGAGACAATCAAAATTTTTGATTTCAAAACTAACCGGGAAAACGAATGTGAAGCGGGAACGCTCGCTGATTGGCTGTTTGCATCGCTGTCTCCTCCCAGTGTTGCCCATTGTGACGACGAAATCGTGTTTCCTAAGAGAAAATTTATCAAACAAAAACAGGGGAAACCTAATTTTCCCCATCTCGCTTTTTCTATTTTTTTTCTTCAGTTTTTCGATTTCGAACTTTACTGTTTCGTGAAATTTTGCATCTGGGGACTATAGATTTCTCGATCTCAGCGCTTCAAGCGGCCATAAATGAACTATTCCAGGATGACGTCATTTTCCCAGTTTTTTTTAACATTCGTATTTTCTACACTGTTTTGTTTATTCGTAAATTAGGAAGTTCGGGCTGAAAGTTTGCCTTAGGGGGTTTTTCGAAGTGCTGAATCCGATTTTGGGGTCAAAAATAGGAAATTCCGACATGGTGAAATTCCTCATTATGCCTCGGCGATCCCCCGACCTCACGCCACTCGACTTTTTGACCGACTTCATTCCTTTGGGGTTCCCTCAAGGACAAGGTGTATGAGAATCATACCCCAATTCAGACCGTCGAGGAACTGAAGGGACGGATAACGGATTCTGCACGAGCCCTTCGAACCGAATCTATTCAGCGTGCTCTTCACGATCATTGGCTGAATCGGGTAGAACTTTGCTTGCAGCAAGGAGGCCTGCATTTCGAGCAGCTGCTTTGAAGTTTTTTTCTCGTTTTTTAAAGAACGAAGTTTGATAATAATTTTTTTCTTTTAACTTTGCTTGCAGCAAGGATGCCTGCATTTCGAGCAGCTGCTTTGAAGTTTTTTTCTCGTTTTTTAAAGAACGAAGTTTGATAATAATTTTTTTCTTTTAACTTTGCTTGCAGCAAGGATGCCTGCATTTCGAGCAGGTGCTTTAACGTTGTTTTTTTTTCGTTTTTTAAAGAAGGAAATTTCATTAATTTTTTTCTTTTAACTTCGCCGTAGCCGGTCCCCAGCCCGGTTGAGAAAGAAGGAGGGAAAGAAAATAACATTATTTAGCTCGTCAGAATCGTCTGTCTGTTGGGGTGGCGCCTATCCGGGAACCGCTCGGCGTAAACTCGAACTGCTCTTCTCAATAAAGAGCAATTTATCGCTAAAAACGACCGAATTTTCGACCGCCATTTCGAAAATTCCAATCAAATTCAAAAATGAATACCACCACGTGATTCAGCGTCGAAAAATGATGAAAAAACATGTGCCACACTTGGGGTTTACGTAAATATTTTGCGCAATTTGGTAGTTGGGCGACTTTGCGCGCTCATGGGACGGGTTGCGCGCAACAAAAAAAAAAAAAAAAAAAAAAAAAAAAAAAAAATCAAGTGAAGGGTGTAAAATTCATGAAATTTTGCGTAGAATCCAAATTTGCAATAAAAAAAATGGGGGGTCTCATTTGAAATAACGAAGTTGGTGTGCGCTGCGCACGATTTGCGCAATGTGCAATGCGCAATATGGTCATATTTGAGATCCTTAAGAAAAGTCATGAAGATTCAAAAAAAAAATTTTTACCACTATCTAGACGATTTTAGCAGGGGGGTGAACAACTTTTGAGGCACCCTGTATTATTTTCATAGTTTAATTGCACTTATTGTCTCATGGACAAGATCATTCAATATTGATATCAAAGATTCTGCAGATAGAATCCTGGAATAACAAAAACAGAATTTCATTGAGAATACATTCTCGATTGGGCATGTCTATATAGTTTTTTAATAATAACCTAAAAGAATATAACCCCTAGAAATTTCGTTTAAAACAATTTTAGGCGAGTAAGCAGCAGTCTTAGCCAACACTTGAATAGGTAGGAGAAAAGTAGGAGATAAGTGCCTGAGAAGTGAGTAGAACAACTTCAACGAGGGTTACACTTATGGAAGGTTAGACATCCGTCGGTTGCCATTAGGTTCCTTTCAACGGGAGACGATGGATGAGCCAGTTTACAGTCTGATGCTCGCTCTATGAAGAGGTGCCTTAGGGCCTCCACAAACTCTCTATTACAACGTATGACATCCTTTAAAACTGACATCAACTCGTCATTGATAATGAACTAGGAAGATGAAGAAAACTGACACCAAAGTATAAAGGATGAAGATGAACTACACACTCACCAACAACCTAATGCTGGGATACTTTTCAATTCGTTTCCACAGAGTGTGGCAGGACTCGAAGGCGTTGCAAAATCTCTTTTTGATCTCTTCTGGACCCAGGCACTAGAAAACAAATCAACAATCAACTAGGTAGAAAACGCCTTTCTATGTTACTCAGCTTGGAGGAAAGAACAATTTTCATTGTGTCTCTGAATCAAAAACTCACTTGGAAAGTAGTCCAGATAGGCAAAGATATTAATTTTCGCCCAGGATTGTCCATAAGGTAAGGCACCAGCGTTTCACTATATACAGTCTGTTACAAATGGTTAGGAAAATATATAATTTGTTGATTGAGCTAAATAACTTGTTAACATCTCAATGCAAGTAGCAAAGTACAAACTCAGAGAAGAGGGCGAATAGGTCGAGGTCGAAGACCGTTACAGACGGTACAGCAGGTACGTACAATCCAAAAATCAATTAAAAATTTTGCCGTCCGTCCGCCGTACGGATTTTCCTTTGTTACCATGGGCCGAATTTGGTGAAATTTGGTATATGGGCTCCATTTGGGGTCTAGTTGTGCCCCAAAGCTTTGGATTGATGTCAGTTACATCTAAAGGTTGGAAAATAAGGGCTGAAATTAAAAAACTTTCAGTATAAAGTTTTTTTCATCAATTTAAAATAGTATTGAATTTTTAGAATCGAATGAGACCACCCTGAGCTCAACAGGGACATACGCTCTCTATGAGAACCTGAGGGTTGGATTCGAGAGAAATCAGAATCACGACTGTGAATCGCAAAAGAGGCCTAACCTCCGTTCAAATTTTCAATGACAATAAAGCGATCGTTGATCGTTTCCCCGAGTTGTAATCAGTTTTGCGTCCTTAGTAGGGATGGGTATCGATACTCGATATTTCAAAATATCGATACTTTCGTACCGATACTCGATATTTTAGTATCGATACTGCACTATCCGATATTTTTGGATATCGATACTTTGGATCCGATATTTCTAAATATCGAATATCGATACTGTTCTCGCGGAAAATTCAACATAATAGCTAAAAAAATGAAGAAGATAGAGAGGCTTTTGGGTTTATACTCTTTGGTTGCACAAATAACGTTTATATCGTGGAAAAAATCACTCTGCTTGGACTCTTAATAGTGAAAAATGAATAAAAGTTGTTGAAAAAATTATTTTTCTTAAAATTGTATGATATTGATAGTTTGTGACACTAAAGTATCGATACTCGATATTTTAAAATATCGATACTCATGCCCAACGATACCTGGGATATCGATACTCGGATACGATACAGTATCGATACAAAATATCGATACTTTTATAACGATACCCATCCTTAGTCCTTAGAAACCAATAATCAAATGTCCTAATCAAGGCACACTCTTTATTTCTTCAAATTAAACTTGGATGTGAAGTGAAAATGTGATTGGTAGGTAGTGACAATGGGAAAGCTGTGTTCTTTGCAGACGAGTGATCTACACAGAAAAATAATAAACCTTTGTGTAATAAAATGAGCCCATTTCGCTAAATTCAATTTTCCTTACCTAATTTAATTTCGTGCTAAAGTTGTAATCAACTAACTCTTCGCATTTCTGTCCATTCACTTCCTTAGCTCAATGGTAACGAGCTCCGACTCGGAATTGTAAATATAGTTTAGTCGGAACAATAGGAGATCGATCCCTGGTAAAGTGAAGTTATTTTTGATGATTGTTTGTTTGATAATGAACAATGTCATTAGATCCCCTATTGGCGAGGGGGAGGAGGGGGGATTATTCCTGCAAGGTTGGCCAGCCTGTACCTAGCGCGTCGAGCCTGCTGTCTGGAGAAGCTCCGGATCACTCTTGTCTACCTATCGAATGTTTGAATGCGCGAGTCGCCCCCTCGATCTACCTTGAATTTCTGCCGCCCCCGAGAAGTGTTACCGAGTAATGCGTGCGCCCCTGACACCCCTCACCGGTAAGGCCAACTAATTTTTAACCTTCTGTCCGGACCGTTGTCCCTCGTTGCAATGAGGACCCCCGTCCGTGGGGCACCGACTCGCTTTTTTCAAGATTGTTATTGAAATATGACAGGATTTCGTTGTAAATACCACAAACTAACATAAAACATCTTTATTGCAACGTCTTTCTTCGTGTATAACATCAAATGAATTGGTTTTTATCACAATTTATCGATATAAAAAATAAGATTACACATTGTTTTTATTTTTCACTTCCTGGATTTCATCCAGCTTAGGTATCACATCATTTTGACTACTCAGATAAAAAATTCAGTCTCAATTCACGCTCAAAATGACGTGTTCTACGTAGAATTGGAGGAAACATTCCAATTCAAAACCTCTAGAATCATTAGGAGTCTACTACGTAGGTACCAAGAAAATAAAAACTAGGAATAAAAAGTTTTCACATTTTTAGGGAACATTTTCCAAGCAGCCTTTTGTATTCTTTTCAGTCTTCTATCCTTGACAGGAGGGTGCTGAGGATATGAGCCCACACAGAGGAAAGGGGTAGGCTCAGGGTGGGGAAAAGCCCCACCCACCCGTCCCAGGGACGTGGGTCCGGACAGAAGGTTAAACCAAAAGAACCCCCGATCTAAGTCAGTCCACTAATATCGAAATTATTTTCTTTGTACGAATTCCAGCCCATTGACATACCACTTGTCGAACTGGATTCTGGTATAATCAATGATTCATCGTTATATTTCTAACACCTAAGCAGCAGGTACATCTTGTGGATAACCTTCACCCCGTAAACTTAAGAAAAAATAAAAATTGAAAAAAAACCTTTTTTACAAACAAGCTTTTATTTTTTTGTTAATAAAATGAACTAAAAAGTTGAAAACAAATTACTTCTAATAAGAAATGAAACACTTCATAAAGATATTCAACACTTTATCAAAGTCCCAATTTTATAAATAAAAGCGTGTTATAACATTTCCAAGCCAAATGAAACCTTTTCCAAGTCAAATGAAACTTTTTCCAAATCAAATGAAACTCTTTCCAAGTCAAATGAAACCTTTTCCAAGTCAAATGAAACCTTTTCCAAGTCAAATGAAACCTTTTCCAAGTCAAATGAAACTTTTTCCAAGTCAAATGAAACTTTTTCCAAGTCAAATGAAACCTTTTCCAAGCCAAATGAAACCTTTTCCAAGTCAAATGAAACCTTTTCCAAGTCAAATGAAACCTTTTCCAAGTCAAATGAAACCTTTTCCAAGTCAAATGAAACCTTTTCCAAGTCAAATGAAACCTTTTCCAAGTCAAATGAAACCTTTTCCAAGTCAAATGAAACCTTTTCCAAGCCAAATGAAACCTTTTCCAAGTCAAATGAAACCTTTTCCAAGCCAAATGAAACCTTTTCCAAGTCAAATGAAACCTTTTCCAAGTCAAATGAAATCTTTTCCGAATCAAATGAAACCTTCAAATGAAACCTTTTCCAAGTCAAATGAAACCTTTTCCAAGTCAAATGAAACCTTTTCCAAGTCAAATGAAACCTTTTCCAAGTCAAATGAAACCTTTTCCAAGTCAAATGAAACCTTTTCCAAGTCAAATGAAACCTTTTCCAAGTCAAATGAAATCTTTTCCAAGTCAAATGAAACCTTTTCCAAGTCAAATGAAACCTTTTCCAAGTCAAATGAAACCTTTTCCAAGTCAAATGAAACCTTTTCCAAGTCAAATGAAACCTTTTCCAAGTCAAATGAAACCTTTTCCAAGTCAAATGAAACCTTTTCCAAGTCAAATGAAACTTTTTCCAAATCAAATGAAACTTTTTCCAAATCAAATGAAACTTTTTCCAAACATAGTGAATTTCTGTCGTTAGTCGTTAGTCACAAAAAATACGTCGGACGTATGGATTGGTGACTCCCCTTAATTACCTATCGGTTTCTCCGTGTGGGCGTGGCGAGTAGGTAGGTGGTACCCTAGATAGGTGAGTGGGTACTCACATTCAACAAGGCAATTTATTTTCAACTTTTTAGTTCATTTTATTAACAAAATATAAAAAATTGTTCTTAAAATAGGTTTTTTTAAATTTATTTTTAATCTACTACTAAAAAAATCCCGCCCCCGACCCCTCTCGCCTCCAACTCCTCCCGATCGGCGACGTACACGTACGGTTTTTTGTATTAGAAGGAGGATGGTCCCCTATGAGTTTGAAGAAGGTCTCAGAAAGTGAATAATATTGCATCGTCATCCAATTTATACATGCATGCAAAATTTCAGCTCAATCGGATCCCGGGAAGTGGATCAAATTTAACTTGCAAGATTTGATTAATGACATGCAGACAATGGGACAGGTGAAACTAAATAAAAGCTTTTAAAAAAGCTTGTAATAGAAACAGCTTGTAATAATAAAAGCTTGTAAATAATGAAGGATACAGCAGTTGGAAGGCCAGGAGTGCCCAGCCATATGCCGAGAGGGAGTGTGATGCTTTCCAAAAATCGACTCATCTGAAAAAAAAAAAAAAAAAATTTAAGCAATATAAATAGGGATGTAGCATAAATCTTTATGATCAATATTGACTTCGGGAATGGAGATTAGGACAAGGTATCCAGTAATTGTAAGTCGTACTTTGCGCCGTCAAACATTCAAAGTTCTACAAGAAAATTACCTCCTTGTTCGCCTCCAAAATCGCTTTATTGCAAATAATGAACGATAAACTAAGCTGTAATAGTAAGAGGCAGGACTCAGTCGTTATCACTCAGTAACATTACTGTTACATATATTCTTACCTCCATATCTTTCCCCAAGTTTAAAATAGTGAAGTTAAAAAAATATTAAAAAAGTAAACAACCATTTTGGGTTGGATTTTCGTCCAACTGCCATTCCTGGCGTCGCAGACGTCATCAGCTGTGTTGCAAAGGGAAGGTCAGAATAAATTGGTGCTGATGATTTCGTTCATGGCTTCCCATTGCCTTACCGCCCTGTGATGGTCCGGAGGGGGGGGGGGGGGGGGGGGTGACCTCGGAGCGCACGAAAAAAACGCCCCTGCTGCGAGTCTCGAACACACGACTTCTCCGGTGTAGTCAGTCCGAGAATCGTCGCTAAAGCCTTGAGCACACAGAACGCGACCTGTCGCGACGGGCAGCGATCTCCATGGCGATTGGCGATACGACTACGTCACACACAATGCGATCCGTTCAGTGTGCGTTCAGTGTGCGATCTGTGCGAGCGATCCAGGTATTGAGATAGATTTCCGCACAAGTGTTTTGCGTGTTTTTCTAGAATAAAATGAGTAGTTCTCACGGAGAGGAAGAACTCTTGCTTCTTTCAGCGTTATTAGAGAGTACCAGCATTACAGGGGAATAAGGTCGTTGCGAGTGGATCTCCCTGTCGCAGTCCGACGCTCACAGGAAACTCTTTTCCTAGGAGGCCCATTACCTTCACCCTTCCCTTGGCGTTCTTCATGGTGATGCCAATAAGTCGGACAAGCTTACTGGGAACACCGAGCTCAGCGAGGTCTATGTAGAGCTTCTCTCGTACCACACTATCGTATGCCTGACGGAAGTCAATAAAAAGATGGTGTAGATCAATATTATACTCGTACGTTTTTTCCAGGATCTGGCGAAGAGTGAAAATATGGTCAATGGTCGAGCGATTCCGGCGAAAACCACACTGATATTCACCTATCTCATTTTCCATTCTGGGGATGATCCTTTTGTTCAGCCAACTAGTAAAAACCTTATTCAACTTTACAATGGAATCGGTGATAAGAGGCGTCCGAACAAATCCAGGAGGAACAATCTTTAATAGGCTTACTCAACACCTGGCGTACGCAGATGATGTTGACATCTTTGCAAGAAATGCAAAGAAGAAATGGAAGAATTTGAACGCATGGCCAAACTGAGAGGACTACAAATTAACGAAACTAAGTCCATGTACATGAAAACCTCTAGAGAGCTACCTCCAAGTCACCAAAACACTATTCGAATTAATGATCATAATTTCCCAGTCTGTAATGAGTTCAAATACCTTGGCGCCTTGATAACAAAAGAAAATGACGTTACCGTTGAAATTAAAGCACGCATCGCTGCAGGAAATAGATGTTTCTGGAGCATCCAAAAAGCACTAAAATTCCGTGGCCTATCAAGAAAAGCCAGGCTGACAATTTACCGAACCATTATAAGACCAGTTGTCACATACGGCAATGAGACCTGGGTACTAACTCATAGTAGTGAACGGATGCTCAACTGCTGGGAGAGAAAAATACTCCGTAAAATTTTCGGTCCAGTATGTGAAGGTGGAAGATGGAGAATTCGACATAACAGAGAATTGAGGGCATTGTACGTACAGCCAGACCTGGTGGCCTTCATACGGAGAGGAAGGCTTAGGTGGCTCGGCCATGTGCAGCGTATGGAGGAAAATAGATATGCGAAGAAGGCCATGAATGGAACGCCAGGTGGTAGAAGGATCAGAGGTAGACCCCGACTGCGTTGGATAGATGACGTAGAGGGGGATCTAAGCCAGCTCCAGATCCGAGGTTGGAGACGCAGAGCATTGGATAGAGAGGACTGGAAGGATATAGTTGAGAAGGCCCTGTTCCTTCAAGGACCGTAGTGCCAGGAAAGAAGAAGAAGCATTACAGGGGATGTCCCATTGGATAAGCGGTAGGTCAATTTAAACCAGTTGGTAAGCGATAAAACTGTTTCAATCGGCGTAATTTATTTAGAATTTCAGACAAGAACCAGTGCCCCCCCCCCCTCTCACCCTTATCAACCATAACATTTCTAGCGGCGTGGGAGCCTCGAATTTGAAGAGCATTTTAAAATCCATGGTCTACGATATCCAACATGCGAATTCAAGTTCACCCTCCCCCACTAATGGTGCCAGTGTGGCACCAAAGCGGAAATACGTCGTAACGTTGAACTTTCATCTATTAGTTTTGGTAGGCAATCCGGCGAAGTTCACATCCGCTCAAAAACCACGAATTATGCGGTTTATGGTGTCCTGGCACCATGGTGGCACCACTATTAGTTCCATGGTGGTGCAGAGAATAATTCATGAAAATCCGGAGGTATAATGAGAATTTTTCCTCAATTTCAAAGCTTGAGTTAACAATTAGTAAACTGTAAAGGAATCAAAATATTAAAAAATATATATTTTGAAATATGCGAAATATTTTGTGAATATTATCCCCCCATTCGCACCCTCCCCATGCTAATTTTGATACTCTGGTGAAATACTGTGTAATTTGGAAGATTTTTGAGTCGAACATAAAAAGAAACACGCAAATGGGGAATTTGCCTCACATTTTTTTTTTTTTTTTTTTTTTCGAATGAGGGTTCATTTTTATGGAATAAAACCATAGTGAGCTGCTCGAAAACGCATCCAAAAACACTGCAAATTATTACACAATGGTTTATTATTTTCTATATAGAACACTCGTCTACAAAATCACCATCCATCCAATATAAAAATCAAAAAAAAAAAAAAAATCAAAAAAAAATTTTAAAAAAAATCGAAAAAATATAAAAAATCCAAATCACCAACCATCGATCGCATTTCGGTCAGCTCTAATTTGAACGGAGATTAGGCCTCTTTTGCGATTCACACTCGTGTTTTGATTTATATATATATATACATATATATTTCAATTTAAACCCTTAAATTTTCGTAGGGAGCGAACGGTTTGTCCTACAGAGCTCCGCGTGGTCTCAAAAATTTCTAAAAATTTTATAGAATCCTAAATTGAAGGAAAAACAATACCTTTATATATAGAAATTTTTTGAGTTAGGGCGTTTTCAAAATTTCAAAATTGATTTTGGAACCCTTAGAAGTGACCTACATCAACCAAAATCTTCGGGGCACAACTAGACCCCAAATGGAGCCTACATACCAAATTTCATCAAAATCGGTCAATGCTAAGTGGCAAAAGTGCCGCGTACGGCGGACGGACGGCCAAATTTTTATTCGATTTTTGGATTCTACGTACCTTGAAACGTAAACCATCAAATTTTGAGGTGGTGTTAAAATTTTTTTTTTTCTTGGTCAATTCCAAAGGTTTATTATTGAAAATAATAAACCAAAATTTAGAGAATTTAAGGAAGATGGAAATTTTAAATGTGGTGGCAATGTGTAAGAGGCAGCCATGTTTGAAACGTAACGGATATTCTACCAATCTGACTTCAAAGGAGGTTCTGTGGCGCTTACCACAGAAGCAGAACATACACGAACTTTTAGCTTCCGAGTAGTGCGCACAAGAGTGCGCCGCGAACTGGCAGGAAGAACCCAGACACAAAAGTGACCAAAAGAAACAATATTACTCACTTTTTTACAATACGATTCTACCTACTAGTTTATCAAGCATTATTAGTCTTCATCTTCTCTTATTTAGTTACAAAATTTTAATCACATTATTCGAGTAGCCATTTCACTGGATCGTTTTGTGTGGCGGTGCTAGAACTCTGTCTGTTGTCGGAGTTGTTTTCGCGTCGTTTTTTTTTCGTATGACGTCAACAATATTCCTCGATTTTCGCGGTGTTTTGTAACAGAGGCTTCACTTGTTTAGTCATTTTCTCCTACAGTAATTTTTTCCCCTTGGTTATTCCTAGTGTTAAACGTTATTCTAGGGCCCTATTATAGGATTTGACTTGAAATTCCAGAATCTAAAATTGAGGCAAATTCCCCATTATTAAACACAGTAATTATTTTTTGCTAATTTAGCTGAAACTGGGACCCATAAATCACGAGTATTCACGAACAAAGGATTGGATGAAGGAGGGGGTATCTGGATCGCCGGATTGCGAGATGATTTCTGTAATTTTATACAACTATATCGCCTGTTGCGGCGATCAAGACTGGATCGCTGCGACATATCGCCTTGTGTGACAGTGATGATGCAATATTGCATCATACAACCACATTGCTGGATTGCGGCAATCAGAGATTGCTGCCCGCCGCGACAGATCGCGTTCTGTGTGACCAAGGCTTTAAGGACTCGTGCCGTAGCGACCACGGTCACAGCTGACCCCCAAGGTTAAAATGAAAAATAACCATTGCTATACACGTACTAGAAATGATGAAAAACGGAATTAAGAAGAACGTTGTCCACAAACATAATGAGCAACTAAGTTAAATCGATTTCGACGCTTAGGTCATCATCAGTAACAAACAATAACTTAGAAGAATATAAATGAGCCCCTGAAAAGCCAAGTGGCTTAAGTCATGAAAATCTGTTTTTGAGATAAAGCATTTGTTGCGTACAGCTTACTAAAAAACACCCTAATTTATGTTGCCCTTCGAACTTGTGATGCTAGCTCTTTGGCTATTCTCGAAGTGCTAGACTTATGCCACTAGGCCAGTAAACGGAGTTGAACTGCACATTACGTTTCAGCACCTATCTCCGGTTCACCCAAAATTTGACTTATGCCACTTGACTTTTCAGGGGCTCAAATGTTGTTTGTTACTGAATTTTCGTGAAAGTAGACAACGTTCTTCTTAACTCCGTTTTCATTAAAATTAATCTCGTTGCGAGTAATTTTATTCGTAATAGAAATGATTATTGAAATAAAAATAAAAATAAAATGATAAGAAAACAGGGAAATCTCACGTTTTCTGTTGTCTTGGTGATAGCCAGCGAAGCTAAGGAATGTCCTCGGAGATGTAACCACATCCCATTAGTCGAACAGATCTCTCGCAGACGGGAAATATTGTCGACGTGACCAAAGATAGGAGTTCCTGTGGAATCAAAAGGTGGGAAAAGTTGAAGTGAAATATTTATGGCTATATGGTGGTACGCCTTACTTCTAACCTTCAAAGGGCTACCAAGGTCTACTTCGGCCATGTATGTTCCAAGTAGACACTGGCGGTGGGGGAGCAAAGGTTAGCTAACATCACAAAATTCTTCGGTTATTTGGACCTCCTTTCATTGTGACTTCACGACTGACCAGTAATAGTAACCAAGTAACTATCAAGTTTTCTTCAAACATATAAGATTTTTAATGCCTAAAGATGGTACTTCTTTAGGAAGTACACTGGACAAAAATTAACGAAATAGGTAACGTGCGTCGGGGGAAGTGCAGAGTACAATTTGCATAGTTCAACTTTGGTAGACCCTGAGAAACTAATTTTTAAAGCTGGATTTTTTTTCCTTCTTTCATTACACCCCTCGGACTATCCACTAACCAGTTTTGTAGTTAGTTTAAGGTTTTTTTCGTTATAGTGGGTTTCTCGAGCAATTCTATAAAATTAGTCCCCGCCTAAATGGGGTGAATGTAGAGCATCCCTTCATTTCTCATGTCGTTAGAGTTACAAATGCGAAGGGGGAAGTGTGTGGAAGAGATCGTCTCAGGCATTATTTTGCTTTTTGCAAAGTTAAAATTGGACAGAAATTGATGAAGTTACAAAGTTTTGAAAAGTTAAAAACGCAGTCTACATACAAAAATCTTGCAAAATTCAAAATTTTGAATCTATATTAAAAATTGTTTAAATCACTATTATAGTGATTTAAACCATTTTTAATATAGATTATATATTATAATAAGTCATCAGTCTTATGAATAAGTACGTTTTGACATTTTCATGTCTTTCATATGGCACATAATCTTGCAAAATTCAAAATTTTGAATCTATATTAAAAATTGTTTTAATCACTATTATAGTGATTTAAACCATTTTTAATATAGATTATATATTATAATAAGTCATCAGTCTTATGAATAAGTACGTTTTTGACATCTTCATGTCTTTCATAAGTATGGCACATAAAAAAAAATCGTCACGAAATTTGTTGCGACGAAAATTGCTAACGAAATTTGTCCCAAGTCGCCACAATGATGATTATGACCATCAGAAGTGAAGTTGTTAGGTACTTTACAGGTAGGTACTTTACAGTTAGGTAGGTACTTTACAGTTTGATATTACCAGATCAGCTGAGTCGAAAATTGAGCTCACAGATCAGCTGAGCCAAAAATCGAGCTCCCAGATCAGCTGAGTCGAAAATTGAGCTCCCAGATCAGCTGAGTCGAAAATCGAGCTCCCAGATCAGCTGAGTCGAAAATCGAGCTCCCAGATCAGCTGAGTCGAAAATCGAGCTCCCAGATCAGCTGAGTCGAAAATCGAGCTCCCAGATCAGCTGAGTCGAAAATTGAGCTCCCAGATCAGCTGAGTCGAAAATCGAGCTCACAGATCAGCTGAGTCGAAAATCGAGCTCCCAGATCAGCTGAGTCGAAAATCGAGCTCCCAGATCAGCTGAGTCGAAAATCGAGCTCCCAGATCAGCTGAGTCGAAAATCGAGCTCACAGATCAGCTGAGTCGAAAATCGAGCTCCCAGATCAGCTGAGTCGAAAATCGAGCTCCCAGATCAGCTGAGTCGAAAATCGAGCTCCCAGATCAGCTGAGTCGAAAATCGAGCTCCCAGATCAGCTGAGTCGAAAATCGAGCTCCCAGATCAGCTGAGTCGAAAATCGAGCTCCCAGATCAGCTGAGTCGAAAATCGAGCTCCCAGATCAGCTGAGTCGAAAATCGAGCTCCCAGATCAGCTGAGTCGAAAATCGAGCTCCCAGATCAGCTGAGTCGAAAATCGAGCTCACAGATCAGCTGAGTCGAAAATCGAGCTCCCAGATCAGCTGAGTCGAAAATCGAGCTCCCAGATGTCTCGTGAGGGGGGGGGGGGGGGCATGAAAATGTTTCAATGTGTTGCAGACTCGTATGCAAGCGTTTTCAACACTTCTTCAACAAACTCTAGTTTTTCGATCAAGTTTCAAATTTAACAGTCTTCAGCTAAAAATGGTTATCTTAACATTGCAAACGTTTGCATGATACTTCGAAATGAAAAAAGTCTGCAAAGTGGGTGTGGCACATAGCACATACAATCCATAACCCGATTGTACAGATGATCCGATGCATACCTTAGTATGTATTATGTTATAGTAGCTTATCTCAAAACATCTATCTCTAAGTACCTTGCACTAACCTTCCAATTTGGGGGGAGGGGGGGATGCATGATTTTCATAGGGGGCCATCTCGTCCACAACTCGCTTAATTCCTGAACATTTCATCGAAATCAGATGGGAAAGGGAAATGTGGAAGTTATGGCTGTAACAAGGAAACACATTTGCGTATGCGCAGTAGCTTTTATCAGTTGGGGGCAATGATTTTCATAGGGGACCATCTCCACCCCAACTCGGGACGTCCTCTTTTGTTCTCCCTGCATAGTGGAGCGAATATCTAGACAAGAGTGAAAAGTTCCCAATTACATTAAAAGTGCCCAAGTTCTCAACACGAGTAGATGAAAAATACATAGTATTGTGAATGAGTGTAGGCTCCATACTTCCTTTGGTCATCTATTTAGGGGGAAGAGCGTAACTCCACACTTGCCCATGTTTCTTACTCTGCACTTCCCCCCATGGGAGGAAAAAACAGGGAAAGTGCAGAGGAGGTATTATTTTCAAAATAACCAAAGTTAGAACAAAATGTCATATGTACAATGAAACTGCAACATTTAAGGTTTATGATTACCTTGTCAGTCATTAGCAATACCCAAGTAGAGGCAGGTTAAACTCGGTTGAAAAATAGTTGATCACCTTGAGATAAAGCTGACCTCGATAATTAAGGCTACGGGTCTCCCTAACTGACTAAGCACTGCAGCGATCGCATGATCCGAAGCATCAGTCTCTACGACGAAGTCCTCGTCCTCATTGATGTGATGAATTGCAGAGGCCGCGACAAGTTTCTTCAGCTTTTCAAAGGCATTTAAAGCATCGCCATCCAAAGGAAATTTTTGACACCTCACAAGAGGGTGAATTTCCTCGGAAAAGCCTTTGATGAATCGGGCATAGTGTGCAAACATGCCAACTGCTCGTCCAAGAGAAGGGATGTCCTTTGGGAGTGGATAGTCGAGGAGAGGCTGGAGCCTTTCTGGATCTGGCTGTATGGAATGGTTAGCGACAGAGTAGCCCAACAACTTGATAGAAGAAAGATTGAATTTGCTTTTCGATATGTTTAACGTTAGATTGTACTTTTCAACAGCTTTTAAAAAGTTAGCCAGGTTGCAGTCATGATCTTCCTGTGTAAGGCCACAGATGGTGATGTCATCAAGATAAGCAAATGTGCCTTTTAACCTTTCAGAGTCAATTATGCCTTGAACCACGCGTTGGAATCCCGGTACACCGTTGGTCACTCCAAAGGGAATTCTCCGAAATTGGTACAGTTTACCGTTAGCCTCAAACGCAGTATAGGCACGATCAACCTCTCGTATAGGAATTTGGTGATAAGCAACTCTTCAAGTCGATGGTGCTGAAAATGCTGTATTTGGCAACTTTGTTTACAACTTCCTCGACTCTTGGAAGGGGAAAAGCATCTAGTTGCGTGAACCTGTTTATTGTTTGGGAATAGTCGATGCATAAGCGTTTCTTTCGACTCCCTCCAGAAACAACCACGATCTGAGCACGAGGACTTCGTCGTAGAGACTGATGCTTCGGATCATGCGATCGCTGCAGTGCTTAGTCAGTTAGGGAGACCCGTAGCCTTAATTATCGAGGTCAGCTTTATCTCAATTTATTGAACGAAATTCGAGCATACAATGAAATGAAATGAGAATTTAGTAACTAATACTGTTGCGTCTGTAGCAACAATAACGTGGTAGGAAATATAAATAAAGTGTACGAGTTTATCACACACCTCAACCTCACAGATGAAAACACAGTGGTACATCATAACCTCACCGTGAAGGTTACAACCGGCATGGTTACACTCTAGTGGTGTTTTGTGAAACTTAACGTACTTCTCTACATCACCCACAGAGGATATTCATGTCAGCCCTTATGTTTGCTTGAGAAAGGTATAATCCCCACTTACCCCATTTCTGCACTTACCCGGTCGCACCTTACTTGATTGAGAAAACTTGAAGGGAAAGTTAAATATAAAACCTCAAACTGAGATGAGACAACCGGTTTCGGTGGGATCCATTTTCATAATCCCCCCAACAGGTTTCTACACTCAACACTTACCCACGTCCTTATTCTTTTTATCGTTCAGTACCGACAAATAATTTAAAGTAAAGGATGAGATGGGGATGGGGTGTGGGATTCACGATAAAAATCATCAACAACGTTGTATCACAATGCAACAGGACAAAACTGCCGTCCAAAGGAGAAAAGCCGTAGACTCGAATTTTACCGAAATTGAGGTTTTGGTATCATTGGATTCGAATTTTTAAACTCTATTTTTTGGTTCTGGTGAATTGGTAAAGAAAAATTCTCCCGATTCGTAATTTAGGAAAAACGAAACGGAGTTTTGACTTTTTGAGGGTTTTCCAACAGTGAAAAACCGTAGAACTTCTTCCAACAAAGAAAGGCCGTAGATCCCTAACCTACGGTATTTATTCGTTGGAAACTTTGTCATGATGTTTCAGCTCAGATAAAAGGTACTGCTTTTCTCCGTTGGAACAAACTCTATTAGGCCTCAATGCAAAATACGGTGCGGTTTTTTCGTATTTTAATGACCGCCAAAAGCTTCACCGTAGCGCCGCTGGGGTTCTCTACGGCCTTTCTCCGTTGTATCACGTTCGTAGCGATTTCTTCCAACGCACAAAAGCCGTAGCAGTTCCACAACCGTTTTATCGACCGCAAGTATTGCCTGTTATCACAACGGAGAAAAACAGTAGGTCGAATTAAATCATGTGTAACCACTCAAACGTAATAAAACTAGATTGAATAAATGCAGTAACTCATTCTGAATAAGTAGAGAAAAAAAATCTTGGTAAAATATAGAGAAATAGCTGTGCCACAGCTAAAAAACTTTGGGTTCATTTTTCTCAAAACTGGTTTTCTTCGGTCTGAGGCTTTTCTCCTCTGGACGGCAGAAAAAGTCTCTTTGATCAGGTTTCAAAATAAGAGTAATTATTTAGGATAACCTTAGGGCCTAACTTTTTGTTATAGATAAATTTCTCTGCACTGTATAGGCTAGGTAGCGGTCAGTAAAAATTTACCAGCGTCAGCAAGAACGATTAGAGGGATTTTATTCTTAGCTTTGTCCAACTCAATTTCACGTTCCAAAGCGGCAAGATCCATCTTCTGCGATCCGAATAGGGTGCTGCAAGGAATCCCGTTGATGCACGCAAGAGGTAGACCAAGCTGAAACAATATAATTATATTTAGGATTAAGGTTAAACTAATGTTGAACACGGCGTGTAGCCTCCTTGATGTCTTCTATTTTATTTATTGATTTATTAGGTTTGGGGCTACATTTTGAAAATTCCACTACTTAGAATCGTTCACAAATGTTGACCAACAAACTCATTCCTTTCCTTATTATTATGGACATTTCACCAAAGAAATGTTTACTTTGGAAAATTTATTAAAATTTCCAAAATAGTTTTCAAGGAAGTACTGTAAATTTTGGTTTTCGGCAGTATCTTTGTTTTCTTCAAAGTGCAAAGAAAATGCATAAGAAGATTAGGAATGAATAAAATGTTGATGAAAAAGAGGGGAAGTGAATGATTGAATGGTAATGAATGAAGTCAATTAAAAAGAACAACAATGGATCAATTAAATTACATACAAGATGAGCAATCCTGAATAAGTAAAATGATGAGGAAAAAAAAGATAACTAGATAGGTTTTTGACAAAAGTCGACAAACCTAAAAACGTCTGTTAAGTAGGTGTGGCACATAGCTTCCTCGTACATAACCCGATTGTATGGATAACCTACCTGTGAATACTGTAGGAAAATGTAGACGTGATGGCTGTTACAAGGGTTTCACGTTTTTGGATGCGCACAAAATACTTCAATTTGGGGGCCATGATTTTCATAGGGGACCGTCCCCGCCCCAACTCGCATAATTCCTCAAAATTTCATCGAAATCAGATGGGAAATGTATGAGTTATGGCTGTTACAAGGAAATTCACGTTCGAGCACGCGCAGTGGCTACTATCAGTCTGAGGGAAATTATTTTCATAGGGGATCATCTACAACCTAATCCACATAATCCCCGAAAATTCCATCGAAATCGGGTGAGAAAAATTGAAAGTTATGGTTGTGGCAAGGATTTCCCGTTTGCTCTTGCGTAGCGGCTATTATCAGTCTGATGGAGATGATTTTCGTAGGGGACCATCTACACGCCAACCGCACAATCCCTGAAAATGTCATCGATATTGGATGAGAATTGTAGATGTCGGCTAGTAATTGGTGGCCTTGTACGTTATTCAAACTGAAGCGGGAAATTGTCATTGATTGAGGAACAAGTTGCCGCGTTGATAGCTAGAGTCGCATGCAAGGAACATCTCCAATGACAGCACAAAATACCCGTCTGGGCTGTCAACACTTGAAGGTGAAGAAGACGAAGGCTTCCCGCGCTTTAGACACACGACTCGAATCGGCCGCGGGGTGTGGATCGGATGTTACCTTTCTGGTTGTATGGCATAGACTCAAGTAGTAGCTTTCCTCGCGTCAATTTGTCGAACTAACATTAGTTTGGTTAATACCGTCAATGTCAGATGTGTAGCTGTCAAGAAGTGTCAATATAAAGTGAGGTCCCATCTGTCTTCGGTCTTGTTCTTTATCCACGGTTCTACCACGCTCACAGAACATCTAGGGTGTCCTCCTCTTTTTAATTTGACATAGAAATTATGGCTGTGGCAAGGATTTCACGACAGACCCACAGAAACGGAACCAGAATTGTTCAGAAAGGTCTGAAACGTAAAACGCGAGTGGAAATTTTGATTTTCGAGAACATTTTTGGTTTTCAACCTAGAAAAGTGAAAACAAAGCTTCCGCTACCTTGGTAGACTCGGAAGCAAAAAGGCGAGAAAGTGCGCATTTTCCCGCCTTTGATTGAAAGTGGTTATAAGTGGCGAAGGTTACATCCATAGAGGTAGAAGGTGGGGAGGAAACGCCTTTGTCCGACTCTGGTCGGCCAGTGAAAGGGAAACCCTCTCGCCCAGACCAAAAAATATGAGGTACACTTGCCCTCTAATTCTGTGTTAAAGGGCTCTCAGTATTTAGCCAATTCGAAGGCGCAAAAACATAAAAAGTTGTACTTAAATTGGAAATTTTAAAGGATTTTAGAAATTTATTAGTGCACAGACCTAGGGAATTATCAAAAGAAGCTTCTAATTACTTCATAGTTTGTTGCCTTCTTGTTGACAAGGTTATTGGTGAGGGGAGGATGAATGAGGAATTTCACCGAATTCTGTTTTCTTCATTTTTCCTGAATAGTTAATGGTGTGGGCTAGATGAAAATCGGGCTGATTTCGGAAAATAAGTCTCCTGTTATTTTTGGGAGACAATCAAAATTTTTGATTTCAAAACTAACCGGGAAAACAGACGTGAAGCGGGAACGCTCGCTGATTGGGCTGTTCGAATTGCCATCTCCTCCCAGTGTTGCCCATTGGGACGATGAAATCGTGTTTTCTAAGAGAAAAGTTATCAAACTAAAACAGGGGAAACCTAATTTTCCCCATCTTGCTTTTTCTATTTATTTTTCTTCAGTTTTTCGATTTCGAACTTTACTGTTTCGTGAAATTTTGCATCTGGGGACTATAGATTTCTCGATCTCAGTGCTTCAAGCGGCCATTAATGAACTATTCCAGGATGACGTCATTTTCCCGTTTTTTTTAAACATTCGTATTTTCTACACTCTTTTGTTTATTCGTAAATTAGGAAGTTCGGGCTGAAAGTTTGCCTTAGGGGGTTTTTCGAGGTGCTGAATCCGATTTTGGGGTCAAAAATAGGAAATTCCGACATGGTGAAATTCCTCATTGCGGCGGATCCTCAGTATGTGCTTATGTTGTTTATTTTGCATGTCGAGCTAGCTTTCGCCCAAGGGCATCTTCAGGACACTTTCTTTATGATTTCCCATAGTTTTGTAAGTAGATGTATGGTTGAATTTCATTTCAGCTGTAGCTACATATGTACGTCTATTGGCCCATGCAGAGCGGTGTTGGGTTAAGTAGGATAGTGTATTACCCTATAAGTTTGATGGGATGTGGTTGATATTTAGGTTCTGACTTCCAGATCCTGTCCTGTTGATTTTTGTTTCCCCAAAAATGGTCCAGTTTATAAAAAAAGGGGAAATCCCAAGTCCTTTAGCTTTGAAATATGCCTTGGAAGTGCTGGGGCTTATGTGCTTGTGTATATATCTATATGATAGCTTGTATA
Organism: Apolygus lucorum; assembly: GCA_009739505.2. Lineage (NCBI taxonomy): Eukaryota > Metazoa > Arthropoda > Insecta > Hemiptera > Miridae > Apolygus > Apolygus lucorum. Next base: position 40,753,280 of record CM019171.2, on the reverse strand, counting down.
AATATGAGGGTAAAGACTTTTAAAATAAAGAACTTAATAAAGACTTTTTCAAGGGGCCACATGTTCAGGTAGTCTGTAGACTACCGGCGCAATGTGCCTACCAAGACCTCCGAGGAACTTTGGGCTTCTAAGAGAAGGCGAGGTAGAATGAGAAATAATCAAGTTGAATGTTAGAAGACGAATGCATGAATGTCTCGAGGTGAAGCCCTGAGTCCTCCTTTTATACTACTTTAATAGAGAGTTTTTGGAAACCACTAACGGGCCGGTGGAACCTCTTCACAAAGCACGGAGTTCGCGGGTGACAGTGGATTTGCCTCCCGACATCAGCGGGCGACGATGAAAGGGTGCCCCCAGACAGTCACCCGTTCCTCGAGGCCCACTGTGACGAGCGCCTCCATTCCCCCCCAGTCCAAAGTTAACGTCCTTCCTCCTTCAACTGGGTAGCATCCTCTGTTTCTCGCGCTAGTCTCCTCCTAACGGAGCCCGTGAGATTTTGGCACCAAAAATTCTCTATTAAGGTAAAGGGAGAGTGGAGGAGGGTGACGTCAAGTGACGTGTTTGTCCCCCGTACCTCACTCTACCTACCTGGCACAATGAGTCACTCAGGGTTTCCCTTGTGTCCTTTATTGGAGAACTAACATATTCGAGTATATGAGTCATTACAGTGACAAAATATTGTGCTGCACAAAATCCGTTTTTTACTTCCAGCTCCCGTTATGCCATTATATTCCAACGTAGCTCAATGATATGCACATGACTGTATAGAATTTTTAATGCTCTTTCACGTTTATTTCGGTGTGTTTTTCTGTTCAGACCTAGGTATTATATTTCAAAAACATTCCTCCTATCGTTTAACACAGAATTAGAGAGTAAGTGTACCTCCTATTTTTCGGTCCTGGCGAGAGGGGGGTGAACTTTCATTCCCGACCAAACCCCAACGTAGGCAGGCATAGGCCGTTTCCTCTCTATCTTCTACCTCTATGGTTATACTGTTTGCAGATGGAAAGAATGCGGATGGTTTGGTGAGGTGTCCTTGTGTATTGCAGTCCCAAAAACATCCTCCTTCTTCTACCTGCCACTCAAGCCAGGGAAAATGAGACCGAGGGTTGTTGACTACCGACCAATGATGAAGTAGAAGGATTGATTTTCACAGACCGTTCGCGTACTTTAAGAAAATGTATCGTAGCATCTTTGTTTTAACCCCTTGTTTTTCCAAGTTTTTTTTCAATTTCAAATTTTTTTTCGTGTTCTTGAACATGTCACTAAAATTACCAGAACTATCTTAATTTACCGTAAACATGTAAAAATAAGGGCACCGTTAGAAAGGGAGCCAAATTTCCCATTCTCCTACAAAAAATTATTTCCAGTAAAGGATGGTGCTTCTTTAAAATTTTAAAGGTGAATGAAGAGTAAACCTGAAGGGCAAGTGAACTCACAATCGAGATGGACTTCTTTCCTAACAATTGGCAGAGTGGAGGGGCTCTCTAACTCATTATAACCAGAGATGGGCGAATTCTTATTCATAAATACGATTATGAATACAAATCATATCTGCGACTTTATGATTATGAATACGAATACAGCTATGAATATGAATATGAATACGAATACAATCGTATTCACACTTTGAATTAGATTTTCCCCCGTATTCGTATTTTGAATACGATTTTATGATTTTTTCTATGATTTCCCTAAAAATCGATTTTTTAACGATTTTTCCTGAAAATCATACTTTTTTTATGATTTTCTCCCGAACAATGGACATATTTATGACCTAACTTTGTCAAAATAATCTATCAAAATTCGAAACGCTCGCCAATTCTTATAGGAGTTTTCACGCAGAATCGAATGAGACCAATCCCAGGTCGCCACAACCAACCGTATAGAAACTAAGACGTAATTTCTACTGAATTATTTGTAATAATGTTTTTAGCGTTAAGAACGTTCGGTGAAAGTTGTAGTAAAACAAAAACTTTCAGCGAAAATCATGATTACAAAAAATTCAGTAGAAATTACGTCTTAGTTTCTATACGGTTGGTCGTGGCGACTTGGGATTGGTCTCATTCGATTCTGCGTGAAAACTCCTATAAGAATTGGCGAGCGTTTCGAATTTTGATAGATTATTTTGACAAAGTTAGGTCATAAATATGTCCATTGTTCGGGAGAAAATCATTAAAAAAAAGTATGATTTTCAGGAAAAATCGTTTAAAGAATCGATTTTTAGGGAAATCATAGAAAAAATCATAAAACCGTATTCAAAATACGAATATGGAGGAAAATCATATTCAAAGTGTGAATACGACTGTATTCGTATTCATATTCATACCTGTATTCGTATTCATAATCATAAAATCGCAGATATGATTTGTATGCATAATCGTATTTATGAATAAGAATTGCCCGTATCTGATTATGACTCGAGTTGCTCAATGCCCAAATTACGAAGGTCTGAGATATGGAGGCTCGGCCCTTTCCCCAGCCTGACTCACCAGGCTACCTAAGATTTTGGAACAGGTAGTCGTCTATGTTAGCAGGTATACCCTTTGAAAAATTGGCCAGCCGCATTCTTTCTATCTGCGAACAGTACCATCTCGGGATTAGCCCCGCGAGATTAGCAGCCATGAAGAAGAGTTCGCAGTTTTTTTTTTGTTTTTTTTTTCAGTTTCAATCAATTTGACGTCAAAATTGTTCACCTACCTGTTTACAAATGTACTGTACTATCCCAGCAGGAGCCACGACACTCGTGTATATAACGGGCAGAGTGTTTTTGAAAGCATCAAATCCTTGATCTCTGTACCGGTTGAATTTGATGTGGAGGAAAGCTCGTATGACCCTCACCAGTCCTCCAAGTTGGTCATCGTGGTAGCAGACAGCCAGGCCTTCGCGACTGGAACACATAAATCGGTAAACAAATTATACGGATGCAACATCATCCAATACCAGTTACACGTATTATGTACACTCTGTGGGTTAGTACTCACTTGAATAGTTCAGTAATCCAATTGGAAGTATCTTTGGATATTTTGCTGGAAATGTGAGTGACGTATTCCTCTCCATGGAGCCTGCATACGCAGCCAGAGCGTGGCTGAGGACAGACAGGCGGCTAGCCTCACAGAGCTCTGGTAATGCCGCAAATCCAGTTTCATTTTCATTGTCGTGAAGAAGCAAGTCCTTGAGCAAAAAAAGAGGGAGTGTTTCAATGATAATTTCCACTCTGATGTATTGTAAGATTAGGTAAATAAAAGAATTATCAAAACATGAAGTTTTCACTCATAGCCACAGAGCAATGGAGACAAGTTAACAGAGAAGAAAGCCAACGTTAAAATGGTGTGCAAGCATTTTTGAGGCTGCCTCAGTTGCGCTATCTACTTTCAGCTAGGATTGAGGAACTACTACGGAAGTGGTGGGGAGGGGGAGGCCACACTCTTCATACCGCTTCTTTTCAAATACTTTCGAATGGCCAGAAATTTATAACTTTTCGTTTCATCATCATTAGTTTTGCAAAAATTACTTGGAAAAACCAATCGAGGCGAAAGGTATTTTCAGAGTTCCTCATGCAATTGTTGTTGTCCCTATCGCCAGTAGTTCAAATATTCAATTGACAACTGCCACCCAAAGAAACCCAGTGTATTATTGAAAATTGCTCGATTTTTTCGTACATATCGCGAATATAACTGAATGTTATCAAATTAATTACTTAGATGCGGCCGGTAACGCACCAAGGAGAAAAATATGTGATAAACAAGGTGACTTGTTGTGATGAGGTTGGGACCAAGTGATCATGAACGCTATCTGTTGCTTTCCGCTTTAACTACGTCCTGGAGCTCCACCAATCAGAACGCTTCTCGGGCTCCCACATTCAGCTTTCAGCCCAGTGGTCCCTTCTGTAAATGTAGGATCGTCACAACTGATAG
>CM019171.2:40697259-40749266 GCA_009739505.2 Apolygus lucorum | reverse complement strand
AACCTTTGTGTAAATAAAATGAGCCCATTTCGCTAAATTCAATTGTCCTTACCTAATTTAATTTCGTGCAAAAGTTGTAATCAACTAACTCTTCGCATTTCTGGCCATTCACTTCCTTAGCTCAATGGTATCGAGCTCCGACTAAGAATTGTAAATATAGTTTAGTCGGAACAATAGGAGATCGATCCCTGGTAAAGTGAAGTTATTTTTGATGATTGTTTGTTTGAAATATTTGTCCTAAGACAAGCACTTGACAAGTGTTACGAGCTGGGCACAGACGTTCACCTTCTCTTCATCGACTACCGTCAGGCTTTTGACAGAGTAGACAGAAATCAGCTTAGCCGCTCCCTCCAAAGCTTCGGTATCCCTCAAAAATTGGTGAACCTGATCATGATGACCCTGCATGAAACGCATTCCAAGGTACTAATTGACAACCGAGTAAGTAGGGCCATTTAAGGTTGTGAGTGGTGTAAGGCAGGGCGATGCTATATCGGCCGTCCTCTTCAACCTGGCGTTACATAGGGCGTTGGCCTCCGTAGTACCAAGAGGAACAATAGCAAGTAAGTCCTGTCAAAATCCTAGGGTATGCGGATGATCTGGTTCTCATGTGTCGGAACGTCGCGGCCATGCAGGAAGCCTTCACCGAGCTGGAGATGAATAGCAGGGAGGTTGGGCTCAAGATTAACGAGGAGAAAACTAAGTATATGCTGGTCACGGCCGACAAGGGCAGGCGGGTACTTAGAAGACTACAATTTGGTGCCTACAGTTTTGAGGGCGTGGACCGTTTCACTTACCTAGGGACAGAAATTAATAACGAAACAAGGTGAGTAGTGAAATCATGTCTCGAATTATGGCAGGCAACAGGGCATATTTTAGCTTGGTTAAAATGTTCAAGTCCTCTCTACTCTCTCGGCACACGAAGCTGAAGCTATATAAACGCTAGTGAGGCCGGTTTTATGCTACGGAGCTGAGTCCTGGATTCTAAAAAACGGCAGAAATGCAAGCCTTGAGGGTGTTTGAGCGGAAGATAATGCGTCGCATATTTGGCCCTGTATGCGAGTTGGGAGAGTGGAGGATTAGGACCAATGATAAACTCGAGCAGCTGATGGAAGGAGAGGATATTGTTCGGTTTGCTAAAGCAAGGAGAATCGCATGGCTTGGACATGTGAATCGGATGGACGACGAAAGAATGCCACGCAAGCTGCTGAATGCTCGTTTCGAAGGGAGAAGAAGACGAGGTAGGCCGCGAAGATCCTGGATCGACGACACGACTGGCGACCTGGCAAGAATGGGGATCAACAACTGGCGGACCGCATCATTGGACCGCGTGGCTTGGAAAGCTGTTGTTTGGGAGGCCAAAATCCACACAGGATTGTAGTGCCGGCAAAGAAGAAGAAAGTTTGTTTGATAATGAACAATATCATTAGATCCCCTATTGGTGAGGGGGGGGGGAATTATTCCTGCAAGGTTGGCCAGCCTGTACCTAGCGCGTCGAGCCTGCTGTCTGGAGAAGCTCCGGATCACTCTTGTCTACCTATCGAATGTTTGATTGCGCGAGTCGCCCCCGTCGATCTACCTTGAATTTCTGCCGCCCCTGAGAAGTGTTACCGAGTAATGCGTGCGCCCCTGACACCCCTCACAGGTAAGGACAACTAAATTTTAAACCAAAAGAACCCCCGATCTAAGTCAGTCCACTAATATCGAAATTATTTTCTTTGTACGAATTCCAGCCCATTGACATACCACTTGTCGAACTGGATTCTGGTATAATCAATGATTCATCGTTATATTTCTAACACCTAAGCAGCAGGTACATCTTGTGGATAACCTTCACCCCGTAAACTTAAGAAAAAATAAAAATTGAAAAAAAACCTTTTTTACAAACAAGCTTTTATTTTTTTGTTAATAAAATGAACTAAAAAGTTGAAAACAAATTACTTCTAATAAGAAATGAAACACTTCATAAAGATATTCAACACTTTATCCCAATTTTATAAATAAAAGCGTGTTATAACATTTCCAAGCCAAATGAAACCTTTTCCAAGTCAAATGAAACCTTTTCCAAGTCAAATGAAACCTTTTCCAAGTCAAATGAAACCTTTTCCAAGCCAAATGAAACCTTTTCCAAGTCAAATGAAACCTTTTCCAAGCCAAATGAAACCTTTTCCAAGTCAAATGAAACCTTTTCCAAGTCAAATGAAACCTTTTCCAAGTCAAATTAAATCTTTTCCAAGTCAAATGAAACCTTTTCCAAGTCAAATGAAACCTTTTCCAAGTCAAATGAAACCTTTTCCAAGTCAAATGAAACCTTTTCCAAGTCAAATGAAACCTTTTCCAAGTCAAATGAAACCTTTTCCAAGCCAAATGAAACCTTTTCCAAGTCAATGAAACCTTTTCCAAGTCAAATGAAACCTTTTCCAAGTCAAATGAAACCTTTTCCAAGTCAAATGAAACCTTTTCCAAGTCAAATGAAATCTTTTCCAAATCAAATGAAACCTTTTCCAAGTCAAATGAAACCTTTTCCAAGTCAAATGAAACCTTTTCCAAGTCAAATGAAACCTTTTCCAAGTCAAATGAAACCTTTTCCAAGTCAAATGAAACCTTTTCCAAGTCAAATGAAACCTTTTCCAAGTCAATGAAACCTTTTCCAAGTCAAATGAAATCTTTTCCAAGCAAATGAAACCTTTTCCAAGTCAAATGAAACCTTTTCCAAGTCAAATGAAACCTTTTCCAAGTCAAATGAAACCTTTTCCAAGTCAAAATGAAACCTTTTCCAGTCAAATGAACCTTTTCCAAGTCAATTGAAACCTTTTCCAAGTCAAATGAAACCTTTTCCAAGTCAAATGAAACTTTTTCCAAATCAAATGAAACTTTTTCCAAATCAAATGAAACTTTTTCCAAACATAGTGAATTTCTGTCGTTAGTCGTTAGTCACAAAAAAGACATCGGACGTATGGATTGGTGACTCCCCTTAATTACCTATCGGTTTCTCCGTGTGGGCGTGGCGAGTAGGTAGGTGGTACCCTAGATAGGTGAGTGGGTACTCACGTTCAACAAGGCAATTTATTTTCAACTTTTTAGTTCATTTTATTAACAAAATATAAAAACTTGTTCTTAAAATAGGTTTTTTTAAATTTATTTTTAATCTACTACTAAAAAATCCCGCCCCGACCCCTCTCGCCTCCAACTCCTCCCGATCGGCGACGTACGGTACACGTACGGATCGGACGTACGGTACACGTACGGTTTTTGTATTAGAAGGAGGATGGTCCCCTATGAGTTTGAAGAAGGTCTCCGAAAGTGAATAATATTGCATCGTCATCCAATTTATACATGCATGCAAAATTTCAGCTCAATCGGATCCCGGGAAGTGGATCAAATTTAACTTGCAAGATTTGACGTAAATGGGTTAACCCATTTACGCCGAGAACTATAATTTTTGAGATAATATCTCAAAAAAATTATTGTTCTGAGGTAAATTTATATTATATTATAATATAAATTTACCTCAGAACAATGTTACTGAACCTCAAATAAGCTAGGAAAAATATTAATTTAAATTTTGCACCCATAGGGGGGGCGTAACCCCCCGTGCCAGATTCTGGCACAGTCGTCACTCAGAGTAGTTTTTTGAGAAAATTCCAGAAACAAAATTTGTATCAAACAATATTTGACAAGAATAATAGAGTATAGTACGCGCACATATTAGACGCGCATTGTTGAGGCCAACGTCTATGAGCAACATAATAGTGGCCACTACCACTTTTCCCCTCTAAAACCAGTTTTATATCTATTGATGTCCTGGTCTATACGATCAGTCCCTCCCATGTTACGATTGTACTGATGGATAAGGCGTGGTTGAGGGACAGAAATGATTTTATTTTCTGCTTTTGAGAACCTCTTAGGCATACTTTAGGCTCATGTCCATATTTCGTTGAAGCTATAGCCACCACACTATTCATTATCCAACCAGTTGCAAATCACAACCCCACTACAAAATGTGATCGAATATTTGTGGCTTGAGCCTCGCTTCTCTTTTACCTCCGAGTCTACCAAGGTAGCGGAAGCTTTTTTTCCATTTTTCACGGTTGAAAAAAAAAGATGTTCTCCAAAATCAAAATATCCACTCGCGTTTACGTTTCAGACCTTCCTGGACAATTTTGGTTCCGTGTCTGTCTGTCTGTCTGTCATGAAATCCTAGCCACAACCAAAACTTCCACAATTCTTATCCGATTTCAATGAAATTTTCAGGGATTGTGCGGGTTGGCGTGTAGATGGTCCCCTATAAACATCATTATCCCAAGACTGATAGTAGCCGCCGCTGTGCATGTGCAAACGTGTATTTCCTTTTTACGGATATAAGTTCTACATTTCCATCTCATTTCGATGAAATTTCCAGGAATTATGTGAATTGGGGTGGAGATGGTCCCCTATGAAAATCATGACCCACAAATTGAGAGCATTTTGGGCGCATGCGCTAACGTGAAATCGTTGTAATAGCCATAACTCCTACATTCCCCAGCTCTCAAAAAAGTTCCGAATTCTTGACACTATGTGACGACTGTGCCAGAACTGGCACACCCGAGTTTACAAGGACACCAGATCTAACCATAAGAAGTCGAAAATGAAAAAATTGTTTTGATTCCTTCAAATGACCATAAATAACAAGAATTCATGGAAAGCAGAGAGAAAAAGTATTAGTATACACGATTAGAGTGCTTACAGCAGCGCAGAGTCGGGTTATTCTCTTCGGTGCAATGTTGATTACATTCAAACTTCACTCACGCCTAGACAAAGACTCAAAAGCGAATGAAAATCGAAGGGAATTTGCATGAAGACCTGCTGAAGTGGGAGGCACAGAGTAGGATTGTTCATGAGCAAGCAGGAATGAACAGGAAATCGTGAAAGTCACCCCTTGCGTCGTGCCAGATCTGGCACAGTCGGCGGAAATGGGTTAATGACATGCAGACAATGGGACAGGTGAAACTAAATAAAAGCTTTTAAAAAAGCTTGTAATAGAAACAGCTTGTAATAATAAAAGCTTGTAAATAATGAAGGATACAGCAGTTGGAAGGCCAGGAGTGCCCAGCCATATGCCGAGAGGGAGTGTGATGCTTTCCAAAAATCGACTCATCTGAAAAAAAAAAAAAAAAATTTAAGCAATATAAATAGGGATGTAGCATAAATCTTTATGATCAATATTGACTTCGGGAATGGAGATTAGGACAAGGTATCCAAGCCAAGACCAGTAATTGTAAGTCGTACTTTGCGCCGTCAAACATTCAAAGTTCTACAAGAAAATTACCTCCTTGTTCGCCTCCAAAATCGCTTTATTGCAAATAATGAACGATAAACTAAGCTGTAATAGTAAGAGGCAGGACTCAGTCGTTATCAACTCAGCAACATTACTGTTCCATATATTCTTACCTCCATATCTTTCCCCAAGTTTAAAATAGTGAAGTTAAAAAAATATTAAAAAAGTAAACAACCATTTTGGGTTGGATTTTCGTCCAACTGCCATTCCTGGCGTCGCAGACGTCATCAGCTGTGTTGCAAAGGGAAGGTCAGAATAAATTGGTTCTGATGATTTCGTTCATGGCTTCCCATTGCCTTACCACCCTGTGATGGTCCGGAGGGGGGGGGGGGGAGGTGACCTCGGAGCGCACGAAAAAACGCCCCTGCTGCGAGTCTCGAACATACGACTTCCCCGGTGTAGTCAGTCCAAGAATCGTCGCTAAAGCTTTGAGCACACAGAACGCGACCTGTCGCGACGGGCAGCGATCTCCTTGGCGATTGGCGATACGAATACGTCACACACAATGCGATCCGTTCAGTGTGCGATCTGTGCGAGCGATCCAGGTATTGAGATAGATTTCCGCACAAGTGTTTTGCGTGTTTTTCTAGAATAAAATGAGTAGTTCTCACGGAGAGGAAGAACTCTTGCTTCTTTCAGCGTTATTAGAGAGTACCAGCATTACAGGGGAATAAGGTCGTTGCGAGTGGATCTCCCTGTCGCAGTCCGACGCTCACAGGAAACTCTTTTCCTAGGAGGCCCATTACCTTCACCCTTCCCTTGGCGTTCTTCATGGTGATGCCAATAAGTCGGACAAGCTTACTGGGAACACCGAGCTCAGCGAGGTCTATGTAGAGCTTCTCTCGTACCACACTATCGTATGCCTGACGGAAGTCAATAAAAAGATGGTGTAGATCAATATTATACTCGTACGTTTTTTCCAGGATCTGGCGAAGAGTGAAAATATGGTCAATGGTCGAGCGATTCCGGCGAAAACCACACTGATATTCACCTATCTCATTTTCCATTCTGGGGATGATCCTTTTGTTCAGCCAACTAGTAAAAACCTTATTCAACTTTACAATGGAATCGGTGATAAGAGGCGTCCGAACAAATCCAGGAGGAACAATCTTTAATAGGCTTACTCAACACCTGGCGTACGCAGATGATGTTGACATCTTTGCAAGAAATGCAAAGAAGAAATGGAAGAATTTGAACGCATGGCCAACTGAGAGGACTACAAATTAACGATCGGTGGTCTAGTGGACAGTGTACCGGACTGCGGTGATAGGATGAGAACCGTCTAGCGGGGACGCGCGTTCGAGTCTGGTCGTCGCAGAAAGTTTTCTGTCTATTAGACGATCGGCAATCTCTCGTTCCAACCCAGGGCGGTGATGTTTGGGAAGCCATGAGCGAAATCATCAGAACAAATTCTGATCTCCCCTTAGGGAGACAGCTGATGACGTCCGCGACGCCAAGAATGGCAGTCGGACGAAAATTCAACCTGAAATGGTTGCTTACTTTACTTTACTTTACTTTTACTTTTACAAATTAACGAAACTAAGTCCATGTACATGAAAACCTCTAGAGAGCTACCTCCAAGTCACCAAAACACTATTCGAATTAATGATCATAATTTCCCAGTCTGTAATGAGTTCAAATACCTTGACGCCTTGATAACAAAAGAAAATGACGTTACCGTTGAAATTAAAGCACGCATCGCTGCAGGAAATAGATGTTTCTGGAGCATCCAAAAAGCACTAAAATTCCGTGGCCTATCAAGAAAAGCCAGGCTGACAATTTACCGAACCATTATAAAACCAGTTGTCACATACGGCAATGAGACCTGGGTACTAACTCATAGTAGTGAACGGATGCTCAACTGCTGGGAGAGAAAAATACTCCGTAAAATTTTCGTTCCAGTATGTGAAGGTGGAAGATGGAGAATTCGACATCGACATGAATCGAGAATCGACATGACAGAGAATTGAGGGCATTGTACGGACAGCCAGACCTGGTGGCCTTCATACGGAGAGGAAGGCTTAGGTGGCTCGGCCATGTGCAGCGTATGGAGGAAAATAGATATGCAAAGAAGGCCATGAATGGAACGCCAGGTGGTAGAAGGATCAGAGGTAGACCCCGACTGCGTTGGATAGATGACGTAGAGGGGGATCTAAGCCAGCTCCAGATCCGAGGTTGGAGACGCAGAGCATTGGATAGAGAGGACTGGAAGGATATAGTTGAGAAGGCCCTGTTCCTTCAAGGACCGTAGTGCCAGGAAAGAAGAAGAAGCATTACAAGGGATGTCCCATTGGATAAGCGGTAGGTCAATTTAAACCAGTTGGTAAGCGATAAAACTGTTTCACTCGGCGTAATTTATTTAGAATTTCAGACAAGAATCAGTGCCCCCCCCCCCCCCCCCTAGTTAGTTAGTTTTGGTAGGCAATCCGTCGAAGTTCAAATCCGTATTCAAGGTGAAACACTCAAAAACCACGAATTAGGCGGTTTATGGTGTCATGGCACCATGGTGGCACCACTATAATAGTTCCATTGTGCTGCAGAGAGTAATTCATGAAAATCCGGAGGTATAATGAGAATTTTTCCTCAATTGCAAAGCTTGGGTTTACAATTAGTAAAATGTAAAGGAACCGAAATATTGAAAAAATCGGATATTTTGTGAATATTATCCTCCCATTCGCTCCCTCCCCATGCTAATTTTGATACCCTGGTGAAATACTGTGTAATTTGGAAGATTTTTGAGTCGAACAAAAAAAGAAACACGCAAATTATTAGACACAGAAATTATTTTTTGCTAATTTAGCTGAAACTGGGACCCATAAGTTTCAACAAAGGATTGGATGAAGGTGGGGGAATCTGGATCGCGAGATGATTTCTGTAATTTTGTACAACTATATCGCCTTTTGCGGCGATCAAGACTGGACCGCTGCGACAGATCGCCTTGTGTGTGACAGTAGAGAGTTTTCGCCACGTCTTTTGTGACGACTGTCCTCGTGTAATATCCATGCAACCGTCTGAAAATGGTGACTGCGCATGCGTGACGACTTGGACGCCGCCAAATGCTGGCTTTCGGCGGCGTCGGGAACGACGGCTTTCTTGACGACTGCACCCTTCATAACCTCACACTTTTATAACCAGTTTCAATTTACATCGGATGTGGCAGGATTTTGTGCTGTGTTCGTCGTTCGACTCCTGTGTTTTGGTTCTCGATTTTAGCTTTCATTGGTAGAACAGTTTTCTTTTTCCTGTGAATTATCAAGTTTTTCATCTCTCGTCACCAGAATTCTGTTATCTTCGCATCAAGATCAAGTGAATCCAATGGATACTATTGCTGACTGTGCGAATTTTAAATTGTTTGAATGTCAATGAAATTTCTGAATAAATGCACCCTTGTTTTTCATTTAATGTTGTATATTATTTATTCATCTACCAACATACCTAACTATAGATCAACAATAAACAGGCGACGAGAGTCAGTTCACGTAAGTGGGTACCATTTAAGATTTCAATTGATAGTTCCATTTACTGTGATCATCGTACTTGTAAGTTGAATGTCAAGTTGGAAAAATTCCTTTTGCAACAGTTATGAAGTTATCTAGAGATAATTATGCTACGGAAGTGTTGTTATACAAACAAGGAACCAGTAGATAGGTAGCTACTGCAAAATCTGTAGTTAAGTAGTTGGTATTTGAGACCCAGAAAAATGCAGTATTAACTCTGGAAAACCTAGGTTTGTGGTGTTCACTACATAGGAATATGATCAAAATCATTAGTAGGTAGGTTTTTTTTATCGCAATGTTGGTTCAGAAAAGGATGTAATCAAGTATCCAAGTAGTAATAGATTTGTTCAATACAGCAAATCGCCGAATATTCCAAATTTCATTCTGAAAAACTCATTTCGAGACCCCCAGAATCTGTATCAGCTGTTCACTATCGGCCATTTTCGAGTGACTTCGCAGGTTGGTAGCTATTTAGTGTGACTTTCAGAGTCCACACCTTGTTTTGTGACGACTCGAAATCCACCAATAAAAAATTAGCATCTGCGTCTGCTGGCCCCATCTGTCTCGAGTCGTAGCGCCTGACGTGGCAAAAACTCTCTAGTGATGATGCAATATTGCATCATACAACCATATCGCTGGATTGCGGCAATCAGAGATTGCTGCCCGCCGCGACAGATCGCGTTCTGTGTGACCAAGGCTTTAAGGACTCGTGCCGTAGCGACCACGGTCACAGCTGACCCCCAAGGTTAAAATGAAAAATAACCATTACCATACACATACACATACTAGAAATAATGAAAAACGGAATTAAGAAGAACGTTGACCACAAACATAATGAGCAACAAAGTTAAATCGATTTCGACGCTAAGGTCATCATTATTAACAAACAATAACTTAAAAGAATATAAATGTTGTTTGTTACTGAATTTTCGTGGAAGTAGACCAAGTTCTTCTTAACTCCGTTTTTATTAAAATTAATCTCGTTGCGACTGATTTTATTCGTAATGGAAACGATGATTGAAATAAAAACGCTGCAAATTATTACACAACGGATTATTATTTTTATATAGATCACTCGTCTGCAGAGTCACCAACCATCCAACATGAAGAAAAACATCGATTTCATTTCGGTCAACTTTAAGTTGAACGGAGATTAGGCCTCTTTTGCGATTCACACTCGTGTTTCTGATTTATCGTACGTCCAAACTTTAAATTCTCATTGTGAGCGAACGGTTTGTCCTACAGAGCTCCGGGTGGTCTCAAAAAATTCTAAAAATTCTATAGAATTTAAATTGAAGGAAAAACAATACCTTTATATCAAAATTTTTGAGTTAGGGCGTTTTAAAAATTTCAAAATTGATTTTGGAACCCTTAGAAGTGACCTACATTAACCAAAATCGTCGGGGCACAACTAGACCCCAAATGGAGACTACATACCAAATTTCATCAAAATCGGTCAATGCTAAGTGGAGAAAGTGCCGCGTACGGCGGACGGACGGCCAAATTTTAGTTCGATTTTTGGATTCTACGTACCTTGAAACGTAAACCATCAAATTTTGAGGGGGAGTTAAAAATTTTTTTTTCTTGGTCGATTCCAAAGGTTTATTATTGAAAATAATAAACCAAAAGAACAAAAAGTACAATGATAAGAAAACAAGGAAATCTCACGTTTTCTGTTGTCTTGGTGATTGCCAGCGAAGCTAAGGAATGTCCTCGGAGATGTAACCACATCCCATTAGTCGAACAGATCTCTCGCAGACGGGAAATATTGTCGACGTGACCAAAGATAGGAGTTCCTGTGGAATCAAAAGGTGGGAAAAGTTTAAGTGAAATATTTATGGCTATATGGTGGTACGCCTTACTTCTAACCTTCAAAGGGCTACCAAGGTCTACTTCGGCCATGTATGTTTCAAGTAGACACTGGCGGTGGGGGAGCAAAGGTTAGCTAACATCGCCATGCATCACAAAATCCTTCGGTTATTTGGACCTCCTTTCATTGTGACTTCACGACTGACCAGTAATAGTAACCAAGTAACTATCAAGTTTTCTTCAAACATATACGATTTTTAATGCCTAAAGATGGTACTTCTTTAGGAAGTACACTGGACAAAAATTAACGAAATAGGTAAGGTGCGTCGGGGGAAGTGCAGAGTACAATTTGCATAGTTCAACTTTGGTAGACCCTGAGAAACTCATTTTTAAAGCTGGATTTTTGCTTCCTCACTACCGAAGGTAGGGAAGCTTTGTATTCGTGAAAGAAGTGAAAAAAAAAATGTCCTCCAAAATCAAAATTTCCACTTGCTTTTTGCGTTTTAGAGCTTCCTGAACAATTTTGGTTCCGTGTCTGTCTGTCTGTGGTCAATCCTTGTCCCGGGCAAAACTATACTAACCTGTGGTCCGATTTTGATGAAATTTTCAGGGATTGTGTGGGTTAGGTCCTAGACGGTCCCCTATCAATTTCAGCACCTTCGGACCAATAGGAGCGAGTGCGCATGCGCAAACGTGAATTTCCTGGAACCTCGGTTTCTAATGAACCGATTTTGTTCAAATTTGGAGGTTAGTTAGGGACCAACTTCTAAGAGACACCCTATAAGTTTCAATTAAATTGGTCAAGCAATAGCCGCTGCGCATGCGCGAACTTTAAATTTATTGTTACAACCAAAACTCCGCAACTATTCAACCAATTTCGATGAAATTTTCAGGGATTGTGTGGGTTACCACAACTATTTACAACACTATTATAAACATTAATACCTGCAATCCTATCCCGCATATTATCGCCAATATTTTGGTATTCAATAACTCTTTGAATCATAATTTTTTCGCCAACTGATTCTATACGTCCATGTTACAATGAGTGAGGAAGCTATACTGCCCACCCAACTTGGCAGACGTTTTTTTTCTTCTTTCATTACACCCCTCGGACTATCCACTAACCAGTTTTGTAGTTAGTTTAAGGTTTTTTTTTCGTTATAGTGGGTTTCTCGAGCAATTCTATAAAATTTGTCCCCTCCTAAATGGGGTGAATGTAGAGCATCCCTTCATTTCTCATGTCGTTAGAGTTACAAATGCGAAGGGGGAAGTGTGTGGAAGAGATTGTCTCAGGCATTATTTTGCTTTTTGCAAAGTTAAATTGGACAGAAATTGATGAAGTTACAAAGTTTTGAAAAGTTAAAAACGTAGTATACACACAAAAATCTTGCAAAATTCAAAATTTTGAATCTATATTAAAAATTGTTTAAATCACTATTATAGTGATTTAAACCATTTTTAATATAGATTACATATTATAATAAGTCATCAGTCTTATGAATAAGTACGTTTTTGACATTTTCATGTCTTTCATATGGCACATAAAAAAAATCGTCACGAAATTTGTTGCGACGAAAATTGCTAACGAAATTTGTCCCAAGTCGCCACAATGATGATTATGACCATCAGAAGTGAAGTTGTTAGGTACTTTACAGGTAGGTACTTTACAGTTAGGTAGGTACTTTACAGTTTGATATTACCAGATCAGCTGAGTCGAAAATTGAGCTCCCAGATCAGCTGAGCCATCACAAGTGAAGTTGTTAAGTACTTTACAGGTAGGTACTTTACAGTTAGGTAGGTACTTTACAGTTTGATATTACCAGATCAGCTGAGTCGAAAATTGAGCTCCCAGATCAGCTGAGCCAAAAATCGAGCTCCCAGATCAGCTGAGTCGAAAATTGATCTCCCAGATCAGTTGAGCCAAAAATCGAGCTCCCAGATCAGCTGAGTCGAAAATCGAGCTCCCAGATCAGCTGAGTCGAAAATCGAGCTCCCAGATCAGCTGAGTCGAAAATCGAGCTCCCAGATCAGCTGAGTCGAAAATCGAGCTCCCAGATCAGCTGAGTCGAAATTCGAGCTCCCAGATCAGCTGAGTCGAAAATCGAGCTCCCATTAATTAGAAAGGTAAACACATGTTTTTGACATTTTCATGTCTTTCATATGGCACATAAAAAAAAATCGTCACGAAATTTGTTGCGACGAAAATTGCTAACGAAATTTGTCCCAAGTCGCCACAATGATGATTATGACCATCACAAGTGAAGTTGTTAGGTACTTTACAGGTAGGTACTTCACAGTTAGGTAGGTACTTTACAGTTTGATATTACCAGATCAGCTGAGTCGAAAATTGAGCTCACAGATCAGCTGAGCCAAAAATCGAGCTCCCAGATCAGCTGAGTCGAAAATCGAGCTCCCAGATCAGCTGAGTCGAAAATCGAGCTCCCAGATCAGCTGAGTCGAAAATCGAGCTTCCAGATCAGCTGAGTCGAAAATCGAGCTCCCAGATCAGCTGAGTCGAAAATCGAGCTCCCAGATCAGCTGAGTCGAAAATCGAGATCCCAGATCAGCTGAGTCGAAATTCGAGCTCCTAGATCAGCTGAGTCGAAAATCGAGCTCCCAGATCAGCTGAGTCCAAAATCGAGCTCCCAGATCAGCTGAGTCGAAATTCGAGCTCCTAGATCAGCTGAGTCGAAAATCGAGCTCCCAGATCAGCTGAGTCGAAAATCGAGCTCCCAGATCAGCTGAGTCGAAAATCGAGCTCCCAGATGTCTCGTGAGGGGAGGGGGGGGGGGGGGCATGAAAATGTTTCAATGTGTTGCAGACTCGTATGCAAGCGTTTTCAACACTTCTTCAACAAACTCTAGTTTTTCGATCATGTTTCAAATTTAACAGTCTTCTGCTAAAAATGGTTATCTTAACATTGCAAACGTTTGCATGATACTTCGAAATGAAAAAAGTCTGCAAAGTGGGTGTGGCACATAGCACATACAATCCATAACCCGATTGTACAGATGATCCGATGCATACCTTAGTATGTATTATGTTATAGTAGCTTATCTCAAAACATCTATCTCTAAGTACCTTGCACTAACCTTTCAATTTGGGGGGAGGGGGGAATGCATGATTTTCATAGGGGGCCATCTCGTCCACAACTCGCTTAATTCCTGAACATTTCATCGAAATCAGATGGGAAAGGGAAATGTGGAAGATATGGCTGTAAGAAGGAAACACATTTTCGTATGCGCAGTAGCTTTTATCAGTTGGGGGCAATGATTTTCATAGGGGACCATCTCCACCCCAACTCGGGACGTCCTCTTTTGTTCTCCCTGCATAGTGGAGCGAATATCTAGACAAGAGTGAAAAGTTCCCAATTACATTAAAAGTGCCCAAGTTCTCAACACGAGTAGATGAAAAATACATAGTATTGTGAATGAGTGTAGGCTCCATACTTCCTTTGGTCATCTATTTAGGGGGAAGAGCGTAACTCCACACTTGCCCATGTTTCTTACTCTGCACTTCCCCCCATGGGAGGAAAAAACAGGGAAAGTGCAGAGGAGGTATTATTTTCAAAATAACCAAAGTTAGAACAAAATGTCATATGTACAATGAAACTGCAACATTTAAAGTGTATGATTACCTTGTCAGTCATTAGCAATACCCAAGTAGAGGCAGGTTAAACTCGGTTGAAAAATAGTTGATCACCTCAACCTCACAGATGAAAACACAGTGGTACATCATAACCTCACCGTGAAGGTTACAACCGGCATGGTTACACTCTAGTGGTGTTTTGTGAAACTTAACGTACTTCTCTACATCACCCACAGAGGATATTCATGTCAGCCCTTATGTTTGCTTGAGAAAGGTATAATCCCCACTTACCCGGTCGCACCTTACTTGATTGAGAAAACTTGAAGGGAAAGTTAAATATAAAACCTCAAACTGAGATGAGACAACCGGTTTCGGTGGGATCCATTTTCATAATCCCCCCAACAGGTTTCTACACTCAACACTTACCCACGTCCTTATTCTTTTTATCGTTCAGTACCGACAAATAATTTAAAGTAAAGGATGAGATGGGGATGGGGTGTGGGATTCACGATAAAAATCATCAACAACGTTGTATCACAATGCAACAGGACAAAAAGTCTCTTTGATCAGGTTTCAAAATAAGAGTAATTATTTAGGATAACCTTAGGGCCTAACTTTTTGTTATAGATAAATTTCTCTGCACTGTATAGGCTAGGTAGCGGTCAGTAAAAATTTACCAGCGTCAGCAAGAACGATTAGAGGGATTTTATTCTTAGCTTTGTCCAACTCAATTTCACGTTCCAAAGCGGCAAGATCCATCTTCTGCGATCCGAATAGGGTGCTGCAAGGAATCCCGTTGATGCACGCAAGAGGTAGACCAAGCTGAAACAATATAATTATATTTAGGATTAAGGTTAAACTAATGTTGAACACGGCGTGTAGCCTCCTTGATGTCTTCTATTTTATTTATTGATTTATTAGGTTTGGGGCTACATTTTGAAAATTCCACTACTTAGAATCGTTCACAAATGTTGACCAACAAACTCATTCTTTTTCTTATTATTGTGGAAATTTTAGGTACCAAAAATGTTTACTCTGGAAAATTTATTAAAATTTTCAAAATAGTTTTCAAGGAAGTACTGTAAATTTTGGTTTTCAGTAGGTACCGTAAAACCGTCAAACTTTACCCCAAGATTTACTCCAAAACATTTCCAAATACAATTTCTCCCACTCGAAATGGGTTAAATTGATTTTTTTTAATAAGCGAATTGATCTTCAGGGCTTCCTGAACATTTTGAGTGGTCGAGCTCATTGATCAGATAATTGTAACCCCCCTATTTAATTGTTTAAATGTTGGAGAGCAGTTACCTAAGAGTGCGTCTATCTTTACTCCACTCTGAAAAACTCACTGTTATCGCTACAGAAACGGGCAGTGGTGCAATGATACTAGTCGGGATTGAATTCATTAACCCAGAAATACTTGATAATATCAAGTATTTATAATATTATTATAAAATATATTCTGAAAAATTAAACTTTTTAGCTTGAAAAATACAAGTGATACCTAAGATAAATAAAAATTCCAATGATCATTTATTAAGAGATCTTAATTTCAGTCTTCCAGTATAGACAGACTTATGTAGGTAATCGAGCAAAACTTTCTACAAGTAAAGAAATATTAAAGGACAATAAACGATAAACGAATGACTTAACCAAATCCCAGAAAAAGTCTGTTTGACATTCGATAACTTTCAAATGAATTGCAATGGTAAATTTCAAAGTTAACCCACGAGTAAATAATATTGTAAATCACAACTTATGAGACCAAAGCACGTTTATATTCATATCATAATGCAACTGTTCAGTTGTAAAGTTTTGGTAGGGGCGCGTACCAAGCTTTTTTCTCATTTCTTCTCCCCATCTCTAACTTCTGACATGAGATACACTAGAAACCTTACATTCAACACTGCGAAAATTATAAAACTCAAATATTTTTCGAGATTGAATAAGAAAAATATGAGTGAGGCTACCTTTATCCCAACCTTTATAGTGGAGTAAAGATACCCGGTTTTTGGAGTAAAGTTACCATCAAATTTTTGGTAAACAAAGGCATAACTAAGAAACACTTTTTTGAGAATTTGATTAGTGTATTTTGTTCAAAATAAGATACTGAAAGTGATATGATGAGGGCTTGCCTGGTAAATCCACTCCAAACACCTGATATGGAAGAAATTTTGGAGCACGAGAAACAGGACAAAAACAGCTGAACAGGAAACTATGACTGATAACAGCTGATAACATGGATAAAGGCGCCATCGCAAGCCGCACCGATTCTCTGGGATGTGGAGAATAACGAAAACACAATAGCTAACTTTTATCTAAGTTCTACCACGCTTACGTCACAATTGAAGATTCTCACTATTTGGGGTAAAGTTTGACGGTTTTACGGTAGGTAGTATCTTTGTTTTCTTCAAAGTGCAAAGAATATGCATGTTATGCATTTTCATCAACATTTTATTCATTCATAATGTTCTTATTAAGAAGATTATGAATGAATAAAATGTTGATGAAAAAGAGGGGAAGTGGATGATTAAATGAAGTCAATTGCGGGGTGCGCCTTGATTTTTTTAGATTTTTAATCGAAAGTAGAATACATCCTGAGAATTTTGGCACCAACCGACCATCTAGCGTGAGTAGATCTGTTTCTATGATTTTTCAAAGTTTCGACTCTTTATGACGTCACGCGCCCCCATGGCGGGACCCCCCAGCCCACTGTGACGTCATAAACGGTCGAAAATTTAAAAATTCATAGGAAAAGATTTACACACGCTAGAAGGTCGCGGTTGGTACCAAAATTCTCAGAATGGGGTCTACCTTAGATTAAAACTAACAATAAACAGTTTTTCCTACCCAGGCGCACACTTGCGTCTCGCCGCCGAAAGACGAGCAGCCGGTGCTGCGGTCTAGCGGCATTTTTGAAAAGTAGGTACGCTGTACCTCGTTTTTACAGCTGATTTCAAAATTTGGCGGCTCTACTTTCCTGCCTCATTGAATTGTGAGGAGAAGGAACTTGTAATTGAATGTTTGTGTTTTGAAGCAACGAATCAAGCAGAATGGATTATTATAGTGAAGATTACCGCCTGCGGAACTTTTTACGAACATATTGTTGGGAAAATTTCGCACTAGACGGCCTTAATTATTCGATTCGCACAAATTTCAAACCTCCACGATTTTATTATAAGTACCTACCTAACTAAATACCCTTTCTCTCTGATGTTAATCCCAACTTTTTGGTTTATTATTTTCAATAATGTTGGTTTATTATTTTCAATAATGAACCTTTGGAATCGAACAAGAAAAAAATGTTCTATCGTAAACATCAAATTTTGATGGTTTACGTTTCAAGAAACGTAGAATCCAAAAATCGAATAAAAATCTGGCCGTCCGTCCGCTGTCCGCGGCACTTTCCTCACTTAGCATTGACCGATTTTGATGAAATTTGGTATGTAGGCTCCATTTGGGGTCTAGTTGTGCCCCGAAGATTTTGGTTGATGTAGGTCACTTCTAAGGGTTCAAAAATGATTTTTAAAATTTTGATAACGCCCTAACTCAAAAAGTTTGATATAAAGGTATTGTTTTTCCTTCAATTTAAGATTCTATAGAATTTTTAGAAACCACACGGAGCTCTGTAGGACAAACCGTTCGCTCTCTACGAGAATTTAAGGGTTGGACGTACGATAAATCAGAAACACGAGTGAGAATCGCAAAAGAGGCCTAATCTCCTTTCAAATTATAGCTGACCGAAATGCGATCGATGTTTTTCTTCATATTGGATGGTTGGTGATTTTGTAGACGAGTGATCAATATAGAAAAATAATAAACCATTGTGTAATAATTTGCAGCGTTTTAATAGACAAACTTCCTGTACTTAGAATTTTCACGAGAACGAAAAATTCCTATTTTTATCCCAATCCGGCTGTTGCAGGGTTTTTTTTATAGTAAAAATTTGCCCAAGAAGCAGCGAATCAAAAAATTGCAACCGTTCTGGGCAAAATTTTCCTAGCAATACGTTCGTAAAAAAGTTCCGCAAGCGGTAATCTCCACAATAAAAATCCATTCTGCTTGATTCGTCACTCATAAATTCAATAACAGTTTTCTTCTCCTTACAATAAATTTAATAAGGAAGGAAAGTATAACCGTCAAATTTTTAAATGAATAATAACGTTGGAATGAGCGGTAAAAACGAGGTACAGCGTACTTTTCACAAATGCCGCTAGACCGCAGCACCGGCTGCTCGTCTTTCGGCGGCGAGACGCAAGTCCAGGCGCACACCCTATTAAAACGCTGCAAATTATTACACAATGGTTTATTATTTTTCTATATAGATCACTCGTCTACAAAATCACCAACCATCCAATCTGAAGGAAAAAAAAAAAAAAAAATCAAAATCACCAACCATCGATCGCATTTTGGTCAGCTCTAATTTGAACGGAGATTAGGCCTCTTTTGCGATTCACACTCGTGTTTTGATTTATGTATATATATATTTCAATATGAACACTTAAATTTTCGTAGGGAGCGAACGGTTTGTCCTACAGAGCTCCGCGTGGTCTCAAAAAATTCTAAAAATTCTATAGAATCTTAAATTACAGGAAAAACAATACCTTTATATCGAAATTTTTTGAGTTAGGGCGTTTTCAAAATTTCAAAATTGATTTTGGAACCCTTAGAAGTGACCTACATCAACCAAAAGCTTCGGGGCACAACTAGACCCCAAATGGAGCCTACATACCAAATTTCATCAAAATCAGTCAATGCTAAGTGGCAAAAGTGCCGCGGACGGCGGACGGCGTACGGCGGACGGACGGCCAAATTTTTATTCGATTTTTGGATTCTACGTACCTTGAAACGTAAACCATCAAATTTTGAGGGGGTGTTACAATTTTTTTTTCTTGGTCGATTCCAAAGGTTCATTATTGAAAATAATAAACCAAAAGAACGGTAATGGATAAATTAAATTACATACAAAATGAGCAATCCTGAATAATTAAAATGATGAGGAAAAAAAAGATAACTAGATAGGTTTTTGAAGAAAGTTTGAAAAAGTTTGGAAGAACAAAAGTCGACAATACTAAAAAGTTAGTTAAGTAGGTGTGGCACATAGCTTCCTCGTACATAACCCGATTGTATGGATAACCTACCTGTGAATATTGTAGGAAAATGTAGACGTGATGGCTGTTACAAGGATTTCACGTTTTCCGATGCGCGCAAAATACTTCAATTTGGGGGCCATGATTTTCATAGAGGACCATCTCCGCCCCAACTAGCATAATTCCTCAAAATTTCATCGAAATCAGATGGGGAAATGTAGAAGTTATGGCTGTTACAAGGAAATTCACGTTCGCGCACGCGCAGTGGCTACTATCAGTCTGAGGGAAATTATTTTCATAGGGGATCATCTACAACCTAACCCACATAATCCCCGAAAATTCCATCGAAATCGGGTGAGAAAAATTGAAAGTTATGGTTGTGGCAAGGATTTCCCGTTTGCTCATGCACAGCGGCTATTATCAGTCTGAGGGAGATAATTTTCGAAGGGGACCATCTACACGCCAACCGCACAATCCCTGAAAATGTCATCGATATCGGATGAGAATTGTAGAAATTATGGCTGTGGCAAGGATTTCATGACAGACCCACAGAAACGGAACCAAAACTGTTCAGAAAGGTCTGAAACGTAAAACGCGAGAGGAAATTTCGATTTTCGAGAACATTTTTCTTTTTTCAACCTAGAAAAGTGAAAACAAAGCTTCTGCTACCTTGGTAGTCTCGGAAGCAAAAAGGCGAGAAAATGCGCATTTTCCCGCCTTTGATTGAAAGTGGTTATAAGTGGCGAAGGTTACACCCGTAGAGGTAGGAGGTGGGGAGGAAACGAAACCCTCTCGCCCAGACCGAAAAATAGGAGGTACACTTGCCCTCTAATTCTGTGTTAAGGGGGTCTCAGTCGGTCGCCATTCGAAACGTTCCAGGTTAGTATTTAGCCAAATCGAAGGCGCAAAAACATAAAATTTACTTAA
Organism: Apolygus lucorum; assembly: GCA_009739505.2. Lineage (NCBI taxonomy): Eukaryota > Metazoa > Arthropoda > Insecta > Hemiptera > Miridae > Apolygus > Apolygus lucorum. The sequence continues at coordinate 40,729,038 of CM019171.2, read as the reverse complement.
ATTGGAAATTTTAAAAGATTTTAGAAATTCATTAGTGCACGGACCTACGGAATTATCAAAAGAAGCTTCTAATTACTTTCTTTAACGTGTGCTTCTATTGGACAAAATACAGTTATTAATTTTTGGACATATTGTTCTACTCTAAACATAAATGTCCTCAAATATCACAAAGCACACGTTAAAAGAAGTAATTAGAAGCTTCATTTGGTGCATGTCGTCATGCTTTATTTGAAAATGAAATGTTGACAACGTGACAAAATATTGTGCTGCACAAAATCCGTTTTTTACTTCCAGCCCCCGTTATGCCATTATATTCCAACGTAGCTCAAATATATGCACATGACTGTATAGATTTTTTAATGCTCTTTCACGTTTATTTCGGTGTGTTTTTCTGTTCAGACCTATTGTATTTCAAAAAGATTCCTCCTATCGTTTAACACAGAATTAGAGAGTAAGTGTACCTCCTATTTTTCGGTCCTGGCGAGAGGGGGGTGAACTTTCATTCCCGACCAAACCCCAACGTAGGCAGGCATAGGCCGTTTCCTCTCTATCTTCTACCTCTATGGTTATACTGTTTGCAGATGGAAAGAATGCGGATGGTTTGGTGAGGTGTAGGGATGGGTATCGATACTCGATATTTCAAAATATCAATACTTTCGTACCAGTACTCGATATTTTAGTATCGATACTGCACTATCCGATATTTCTAAATATCGAATATCAATACAGTTCTCGCGGAAAATTCATCAAGATGGCTAAAAAATGAAGAAGGTAGAGAGGCTTTTGGGTCATTATTCTTTGATTGCACAAATAACGTTGTTGTCATGGAGAAAATCACCCTGCTTGGACTCTTGATAGTAAAAAATGAATAAAAATTGTTTAAAAAAATTATTTTTCTTGAGAATATTGGATAATATTGATAGTTTGTGACACTAAAGTATCGATACTCGATATTTTAAAATATCGATACTCATGCCCAACGATACTTGGGATATCGATACTCTGATACGATACAAAATATCGATACTTTATAACGATACCCATCCCTAGTGAGGTGTCCTTGTGTATTACAGTCCCAAAAACATCCTCCTTCTTCTACCTGCCACTCAAGCCAGGGGAAATGAGACCGAGGGTTGTTGACTCCCGTTCAATGATGAAGTAGAAGGATTGATTTTCACAGACCGTTCGCGTACTTTAAGGCAGTGGTTCCCAATTCTATACAGGGTGTCGACCAAACTTCAAGGATCGTACATCTAATTTAAGTAAGAAAATGTATCGTAGCATCTTAGTTTTAACCCCTTGTTTTTCCAAGTTTTTTTCAATTTCAAATTTTTTTTCGTGTTCTTGAACATGTCACTAAAATTACCACCTTAATAAAACTACCACCTTAAATTACCACCTTAATTTACCGTAAACATGTAAAAATAAGGGCACCGTTAAAATGGGAGCCAAATTTCCCATTCTCCTACAAAAAACTATTTCCAGTAAAGGATGGTGCTTCTTTCAAATTTTAAAGGTGAACTCAGAGTAAACCTGAAGGGCAAGTGAACTTACAATCGAGATGAACTTCTTTCCTAACAATTGGCAGAGTGGAGGGGATCTCTAACTCATTATGACTCGAGTTGCTCTATGCCCAAATTACAAAGGCCTGAGATACGGAGGCTCGGCCCTTTCCCCAGCCTGACTCACCTAAGAATTTGGAACAGGTAGTCGTATATGTTAGCAAGTATACCCTTTGAAAAATTGGCCAGCCGCATTCTTTCTATCTGCGAACAGTACCATCTCGGGATTAGCCCCGCTAGATTAGCAGCCATGAAGTCGAGTTCGCAGTTTTTTTTTGTTTTTTTTTCAGTTTCAATTAATTTGACGTCAAAAGTGTTCACCTACCTGTTTACAAATGTACTGTACTATCCCAGCAGGAGCCACGACACTCGTGTATATAACGGGCAGAGTGTTTTTGAAAGCATCAAATCCTTGATCTCTGTACCGGTTGAATTTGATGTGGAGGAAAGCTCGTATGACCCTCACCAGACCTCCAAGTTGGTCATCGTGGTAGCAGACAGCCAGGCCTTCGCGACTGGAACACATAAATCGGTAAACAAATTATACGGATGCAACATCATCCAATACCAGTTACACGTATTATGTACACTCTGTGGGTTAGTACTCACTTGAATAGTTCAGTAATCCAATTGGAAGTATCTTTGGATATTTTGCTGGAAATGTGAGTGACGTGATTCCTCTCCATGGAGCCTGCATACGCAGCCAGAGCGTGGCTGAGGACAGACAGGCGGCTAGCCTCACAGAGCTCTGGTAATGCCGCAAATCCAGTTTCATTTTCATTGTCGTGAAGAAGCAAGTCCTTGAGCAAAAAAAAAAGAGGGAGTTTTTCACTGATAATTTCCACTCTGATGTATCGTAAGATTAGATAAATAAAAGCAGTTATCAAAACATGAAGTTTTCACTCATAGCCACAGAGTAATGGAGACAAGTTAACAGAGAAGAAAGCCAACGTTAAAATGGTGTGCAAGCATTTTTGAGGCTGCCTCAGTTGCGCCATCTACTTTCAGCTAGGATTGAGGAACTACTACAGAAGTGGTGGGGAGGGGGAGGCCACACTCTTCATACCGCTTCTTTTCAAATACTTTCGAATGGACAGTAATTGATAACTTTTCGTTTCATCATCATTTAGTTTTGCAAAAATTACTTGGAAAAACCAATCGAGGCGAAAGGTATTTTCAGAGTTCCTCTTGCAATTGTTGTTGTCCCTATCGCCAGTAGTTCAAATATTCAATTGACAACTGCCACCCAAAGAAACGTTTGAAACCCAGTGTATTATTGAAAATTGCTCGATTTTTTCGTACATATCGCGAATATAACTGAATGTTATCAAATTAATTACTTAGATGCGGCCGGTAACGCACCAAGGAGAAAAATATGTGATAACAAGGTGACTTGTTGTGATGAGGTTGGGACCAAGTGATCATGAACGCTATCTGTTGCTTTCTGCTATAACAACGTCCTGGAGCTCCACCAATCAGAACGCTTCTCGGGCTCCCACATTCAGCTTTCAGCCCAGTGCTCATAGCCCTACTAATAATAATTATGAAATAACATTTTTTTAAATGGAGATAACCTCAGGATATAAGGATCACAGAGTAGTTTTCAGAAGACCAAGACCTCATTATACTCTGGTACAAAGAACAACATAGGTAACAATATAGGTTGAATTTCAATTTATACAACAAATTTGAAATACACCTAATTGCTCATATGAGTCAGAGGAGGGTGTGACGACCCTACCCCTTCAAACCAGTGATTAGATTAATCAGCCGGCCTGAAGAGAATGTCGATTCTTATCTCTATGAATCGCATATCCCCTTAGGCGTAGCTCCAACAAATCGGGAACAAACCTATTCGGTTTGTCCCTTCTGTAAATGTAGGATCGTCACACTCCCCTCCCTAAAACATACTTCTGGGTTTCAAACAGAAGTATGTTTGAAAACAAGTCAAAGGGACTGAAAATAGCATGAAGCCCAGGAAAGGACGTCTGGAAGCTTCAAGGGAATTCCTCCATCGTAATGGTACTATTGCAAAAGAAGAAGAAGACGAATGCCACGAATGGGTCATTTATGCCAGAAATGGGCCATTTATACATAAAAGAATAAAAGAATAAATCAATGGAACTGAGGAGAAAGCAAACTAAATAAAGAATACGAACGGCGAAACATTCAAGTGTAATGATTGAAAAGGCAAACTTAGAAAAGGCTTATATAAAAGAAAAACGTAATTGAAATTAATAAAATACCAGATTGGCAAAGCCTAACAAGGTACTGAATTTAATTGCCGGATTGGCGAAGTTTAATGAATGAATATAATTGCCGGATTGGCGAAGTCTAATAAGGAAATGAATTTAATATAGAGATTCCTTCTGGAAATCTCTTTGAGTATTTCCTTTTGGAATACCCAAGAAAAAGTGGAGGGGAAATGATGAAGTAAATTCAGTGCATTGCCACCAAACCACGCTCTGCTACCATGTAACAATATAGTTTGAATTTCAATTTGTACAACAAATGAGAAATACACCTAGTTGCTCATATGAGCCAGAGGAGGGTGTGACGACCCTACCCCTTCAAACCTGTGATTAGATTAATCAGCCGACCAGAAGAGAATGTCGATTCATATCTCTATTAATCGCATATCCCCTTAGGCGTAGCTCCAACAAATCGGGAACAAACCAAATCGGTTTGTCCCTTCTGTAAATGTAGGATCGTCACAACTGATAGGTACAGACGGACAAGAATGAATATGACCTGATCATATTACGATCCTAAACTGGCCTTATGACTGACTTCTAAAAGCTGAAACTCATGAAAAATTATTGGATTACCACAAAAACCCCTGCCAAGTGGGTGTGGCACGTAGCTTCCTCGTACCCTTAACACCGACTATATGGATGATCCGATGCAAGGTAGCTAATCTCAAAATATCAATCTCTAAGTACCTTCCACTACCCTCATAGGGGACCATCTACACGTCAACCCGCACAATCTCTGGAAATGTAATCAAATTCAGATGAAAAGTATAGAAGTTAACGGTGTTGCAAGTTTTATACGTTCAATACGTGGAAAATGTAGAAGTTATGGCAGTTACAAGGAAATTCACGGTTTGCGCATGCGCAGTGGCTACTAAGAGTCTGGGGGCGATGGTTTACATAGGGGACCATCTACACCCCAATTCGCATAAACCCTGAAAATGTCATCGAAATTGGACAATAACTTAGTCTAGTTTAATCCATTACTTGGATTTCATGACAGACCGACAGACACGAAACCAAAATTGTTCAGAAAGGCCTAAAACGTAAAACGCGAGTGGAAATTTTGATTTTGGAGAACATTTTGCTTCCGAGTCTGCCAAGGTAGTGGAAGCTTTGTTTTCACTTTTCAAGGATGAAAAAAAAGTTCTCCAAATCAAAATTTTCACTCGCGTTTTGCGTTTTAGACCTTTCTGAACAATTTTGGTTCAATGTCTGTGTCTGTCTGTCTGTCATGAATTCCTCGTAACGCGCATAACTATACGAAGTTATTGTCCGATTTCTATGAAATTTTCAGGGATTGTGCGGGTTGTTGTGTAGACGGTCCCCTATGAAAATCATCTTCCCCGGACTGATAGAAGCGACTGCGCATGCGCAAACGTGAATTCCTTGTAACAGCCATAACTTCCACATTTTCTACCCGATTTCGATGAAGTTTTCAGGGATTATGCGGATTACGTGAAGATGGTCCCCAATGAAGATCAAGGCCTTAAAATTCACAGAAGCCTTTGCGCATGCGCAAACGTAAAATCCTTGTAACAGCCATAACACTTACGTTTTTCATCCGAATTTGATGAAATTTTCTAGGATTGTCCAGATTAGCGTGTAGATGGTCCCCTATGAGGGTAGTGAAAGGTACTTAGAGATTGGTGTTTTGAGATTAACTACTATGCATCGGATAATCTATATAATCTGGTTATGGATACGAGGAAGCTATGTGCCACACCCACTTGGCAGACTTTTTTTTTCAATCTTGATAAGTGAAAACAATGTTTCAGCTACCTTGGTAGACTCGGAAGCAAAGTATGAATCAATAGTGTTGAGAATTGGAAAGTTTAGAAGGTGGGAGTGAGTCATTTGAACACGGCGAAAAGATAACACTTTCGAGATTATTTCCTGAGTGATAAAAAAAAGCCTTAGAACGTTCGGTGAAGCGAAACAAGTCTCAGTCGTCCTTTAAAAGCACCAAACGACTAACAATCGCGAAACTGCAATATTAAAGTCAGTATTCGACGGACTACAGGAAGATAATTAAATATCAATACGTGCAGAAAATAGTGTACTACTCTCATAAAATGAAGGTATTAAGAAAGTAGGAAGTACTTAAGGTTGCTTATATCTTACAATGTGTGGAGAAGTCACTCAAAGAAGAACTAATCAGGACTTGTTAAAATACTAGTTGTCAACGAATTGTTTTCATTGGATCATAGAAATTATTAGGAAGGAACCTTTCCTAACCTAATAAGTGAAGGGTTAACCATAACTTTACAATAGTTAACGTTGACTAACTGAATGCAAGAATACGAACGATGTTTTCGTAAATTACAGTTGTCAGTTAGGTAGATGGAAATACTTCACAAATAAAAAATTAGGGTACATGATCTCCCCAGCTTTCCTCAATGGGGTATTTCGGTGGGTCGGAAATTCAGGTTTTTGACCTCAAATTTGGATTCAGCACCCTTGAAAACCTCTATACTTCAACTTTTAGCCCAATGATACTATAACATGTGGTAGAAATGTGCCAATCAGTTGTTTTCTTGCACAAAATTTTTGTTTTTCATTTTAGGATAGGTATGTACATATCTATCGTTACTCCTTTTCTCCTGGTATCTTATTTCTATAACTATTATGATAGTTATAGAGGACAGAGCGTCCAAAATCGTACTCTACAAGCAAATGTGATGAGGTGAAATTTTTAAAAACCCGCGGGAATGAGCAGGAGTGACGAAGCTGCGCTCTAGCGACTGAGTGGTACGTTATTGGGGGACTATGTTTTTCTTCGCCACCTAGAGGTTGCGCTGAAAGCAGGGGGCGATTTTTCGTCACATCTTTCAACATTGACTGAGCTTTCCTCCTACCTTCTTCCATGGAGGAAGGATGACCTGACTGCTGGATAGGAAGTCGACTATCTACCACAAATAGAGTGATTTCCATGACAACAAGACCAATATCAAAAGCCACCATTGAAAGAAATATTTTCCGAAAACTCCAATTCAGAAAGCCTGACATTTTTGCCGGAAAAATTAATCATCTGAATCATCTGAAAAACGGGACTTCTACCAGAACACTTTTCATGTGCCCGGAATAAAAGGAACAGTGGATAAAATCTGAAGTTCTGTGTAAAAGTGAATGTTATTAGGGAGAAAGTGCTATGCAAGATTGACAGTAAAGTAGTTGGTTGCTAGGGAACATCATTGTAACTGGTCCAAAAATGGGATCAACTTGTTTTTCCTGACGAGAAAATTATCCTAAACATTACTTCGGCTCAATGAGGAATTTCACCGATTTCTGTTTGCATTTTTCCTGAATAGTTAATGGTGTGGGATAGATGAAAATCGGGCTGATTTCGGAAAATAAGTCTCCTGTTATTTCTGGGAGACAGTCAAAATTTTTAATTTCAAAACTAACCGGGAAAACGGACGGAAAGCGGGAACGCTCGCTGATTGGGCTGTTCAGATCGCCGTCTCCTCCCAGTGTTGCCCATTGGGACGACGAAATCGTGTTTTCTAAGAGAAAAGTTATCAAACAAAAACAGAGGAAACCTAATTTTCCTCATCTCGCTTTTTATAATTTTTTCTTCAGTTTTTCGATTTCGAACTTTACTGTTTCGTGAAATTTTGCATCTGGGGACTATAGATTTCTCGATCTCAGCGCTTTAAGCGGCCATAAATGAACTATTCCAGCATGACGTCATTTTCCCGGTTTTTTTAAACATTCGTATTTTCTACACTGTTTTGTTTATTCGTAAATTAGGAAGTTCGGGCTGAAAATTTGCCTTAGGGGGTTTTTAGAGGTGCTGAATCCGATTTTGGGGTCAAAAATAGGAAATTCCGACATGGTGAAATTCCTCATTCCCCATGACTGGGTCCACTGGAAGGAGAACTGGTCCAATCCTATTTAATTTTGGTTCAGTATTTAATCAATATCCACACCTTGAATCAACCATTGTCAACTGAAGGTAACATTTGCACATGAAAAACTGTGTCGTACAAAAATCACTATAAAGAGAACACCTAATTCTAATCTAAATCTAATTCCCAAGAAATAGATCGCATCTCAAAGAATTGTAGGATTTTTTTTTCTCGGTTGAATCAAGAATGGGGTATTTCGGTGGGTTGGAAATTCAGGTTTTTGACCTCAAATTTGGATTCAGCACCCTTGAAAACCTATACACTCCAACTTTAAGCCCAATGATACTATAACATGTGGTAGAAAAATTAATTAAAGAGATCACACGTTTGAAAAAGGCGGGCCACTATAAAGAAGCGTCTGGATCTCCAGCGGCTCGTCCTCAACACAAGCGCTCACAGCGGCCTTCCTGCTAACTCTCTTATCTCATTTCACAGAGTACCTACTGGAGTTGTCTCCATTCTCACGCTCAATTTGAGTTTGTGTCCTACGAGGGAGGAGGCAATGGTTGAAAATCAGGCATACTCGGGAAACTTAGCGAGTGGATTATCACTTTCCATGTTATTTTTCAGGCTGAAACCATTGAAAAGCTGTAGGTACTTTAGTGGGGGAAACGGGACTTTGCGTTCAAAAACCTCAATCTTCTGAACGGCCCACTGCTCCAGGTTTGTTTTCGTTGATTGATACTGTTGATTGATAAACCCATTCAACCCTAATTGGCAGCGTTTTCTCAACCGTGATGATGATGATAATAAAAGGTAGATTCCTGGATCAAATCCCCCCACCCCCGGACGGCCCACCGAACAAATCTGGATTTTCTATCCCCCAGAGAAACTATCCAGGAATCTAGGAAAAATAGTTGCAAAGTGAGAGACCCCCTCCTTGACCCATTTTTGCCACTTTTCCCGGAAACCTGATAATCGCGAAACACATTTCCCCCTCCCCACCGCCACTGGCGGCCGCCCGGGGCATTTTGACATTAGGAATCCATTTCTCTCTACATACCCAACATACTCACCAAGTTTCAAGGGGAGAGAGCAAGTGGTTCAGGAGATATAAAATTAAAACGCCGTTCGCCCAAATAAACTCGGAGAGTGGTGGGACTTTGACATTTTCCGGGGATGCAACCAGCAATAACTTCCGGACTTGAAAAATTTTCGTTCAAAATCCCGTTTTTCAACAATTTTACTAAAAGTGTTCAGAATAACGTAAAACGGAAAAAAATCGAGAATTTGAAATTTTCAAAGTTTAAAACTCGGTACCCCCTTCCCTTACTGCTGCCTGGGCAAATTTGACACCACGTCTTCCTATCTACTGGGCATACTTACATACTGCCGTAGTTTCAAGGTGAGAGACCCCCTCAAGGTGAGTGAAGTTAGCAATAACTGTTTTTGAAATATCCCCCGCCCCCTGATGGTCACCCGACCTAATCCGGCTTTGCTATCCCCCATAGAAATTATCCAGGAATCTAGGAAAAATAGTTGCAGTGAGAGACCCCCTCCTTGACCCATTTTTGCCTGGATTTTTGTCCCGGAACCCTGATAATCGCGAAACACATTTCCCCCTCCCCTCCGTCCCGGACGGCCGCCCGGGGAATTTTGACATTCGAAATCCATTCCTCTCTAAACACCCAATATCCTCACCAAGTTTCAAGGTGAGAGAGCAAGTGGTTCAGGAGATATAAAATTAAAACTGCGATTGCTAAACTAAACTCGAAGGGCGGTGGTACTTTGACGTTTTCGGGAGAAAAACATTCTCGACTTTTCTGTCTTTGCAATTCAATTTTAGGTCGGGAATGATTCATATTGTTGTCAAAAACAATGTTTTTCATAAAAGCAATCCATACGAAAAGAAAAAAAAGTTATTGCTAAACCGGGTGAAAGTGGAGTTGAGGAAAAAAGTGAGAAACAGATATGGATCTAGTAGTATCTCTAGTAGAACACTCTTGTAGGATACTAGTTCCATGGAAACAGAGGATATAGGAGAGTTAGCAGAAAGGCCGCTGGGAGCGCTTGGGACGAGGACGAGCCGCTGGAGATCCAGACGCCTCTCGCTATAAATGCACACACACTAGGCAAGGACTAGGGGTGTGTTGGTCCAGGTATTTCCCTGGAACGGTTCCAACGGTTACGGTGACAAAGATGTAACCGTTCCAAATTACCGGTACAGTTCCATTACCGGTACAGGCGATCAAATCCCAATCACACGGCATGGATGAAGCAGTCAAATCCCTATCGTCCTTCTTCCATGCAATACAATAGCATCATTTTCCTTGACAATTCGCTAAAAGGAAGGAATTTGAACAAGTGTTGCAAAAGAGGCAATTCATTATAAATAATAGTTACCAAACAATTCAAGGAAAGAATAATGACGTTGCAGTTTAATAACTTAACATGACAATAATAAATTAATAATACTGGAGACAACTTCCATGCTAACCAGTCCAGAGGATAACTTCCCGCTCAAGAGCCATTCCATGAACCATTCTCAGTCCATGGAAGTAGTAAGGGTGCTTCCAGGTACAGCATGGAACAGAACTGAGAACAAGATCCATGCTTACCAGTCCAGAGCCAATGAACCATTCTCTATGATATCTTATCGGTCCGGTTCCATCCTTACCGGTCCAGTTCCATCCTCACCAATCAGAATGATCAGATTGATGATATGATTGATCAGATCATTCTGATTGGTGAGGATGGAACTGGACCGATGGAAAGATTCTCTTCCCGGTCCAGAGCCATTTCAAGATATCTTATCAGTCCATGGAACTGGACCGGTAAGGGTCGAGTTTTTGTCACTGCGTGGAACCGTTCCAACCTGATACTCGGTTCCACAGTCCCGGTACAGCTGTACCGACACACCTCTAGCAAGGACTACGCCGCGCGCGTGTGTGAGTACTATTTTTTAGTATCCAAGAGGTCTTCCAAGCGTTTCTGTGCATGGATACTTTTTTCAAAGACAGTTGGCTAGCTACGTCACGATTGGCTAGCTACGTCACACCATTCAAATCTTCAACTTTCCTTAGCTTCTCTGATTTTTTAAAACATTTTCTCGGCGAACAGACCCGATTACCGTTATTCCTGAGCCTTACTCTTTTGAAATAAAAAATAAAAAAAATTGACCGAAATACCCCATTCAAGGTTTACCGCCTGATTTTGGAGAGCTCTTGTGAGGGTTCGGCGTATCTTCTGAGCTGTTAAAATGAGACATGGAAAAATTACCTCCAATTGTTGAATAACTGTGGCGGATCGACTGTCGCTGACGGAATCTTCGCTGTTCACAGCAGCACCGGAGTTGACAGTCTCTCCAACAGAAGTTTTCCCGATTACAGCCTCCTCTAATCGGCCGATTACTTGAGAAACTTGAAATTCAATTTCTCCAACAGGCGTCTTCTGCAAACCAGAGATTCATCTAAGATACCTACGGCACTGTTCGTCACTTGTAATTACAAACCGATTTTGAGACTCGCTTGAAAAGGACAACTATCTCCTCTGTCATAGGGTTTAGAACTTACCTTTGTCAATTCCGTGTCACTCATATTGTTGTTGAGGCAGTTCGTACTCAAATCGGTAGTAGCCATTGCGAGAACTTGATAAATTATCTCCTGAACATCCCCTGATTGGAATTACATATCAACTCAGTTGCTGTTGCTGAGGTTTGCCACGAAATATAATTTTTAATACTACATAGATAAAGTACCGTAATGTAATCGCAACGCCAAACGGTATCACTGCATTACGATAACCTGATAAGGTTTACGTTTCTTCCACTTCGCTAGTGTTTTTTAGGAGTAGAGCGGTTCTGAAATTCACAGAAATTGAACGAAACAGACAACTTTCCACCATAAATCAAACATTATCATGAAAATTCATTAATTTTCATTCATTCATATAATTTACCAAGTTTAATCCTGAAGTGTCACTTGCAGGGGTCATCGAGATGTAAGATGATGAATGATGGTGATGCATGGAGGTTGCAAAATAGACATAGGTAACAATTGCATTAAAGTATAAGACCCTTGACTATAAATTGAAAATAAAGGTTTCAACATACTCAATAAAAATACCAAAATAACCTAGGATTTCTGGTGTCGACTTCAAACTAGACGCTGATAAAAAAAAGGTTAGAAATTTAGGAATGGTGGTGGTGGTGGTGATGGTTTTCTCTCTCCATCTATGGACATGGAGCTTCGTCGGTAGGTATGTGATTTCAAAATAATTTTGCTCAGTACTAGAAATCTCAGTATTAGAAACTCAGTATTAGAAAAGATTTTTTGACGTTGATTAATTTATCTTTAGGCCCTGTCTGTATATACAGAAAGTAATTATGAACCAAGAACTTCTTCCATGGTGTGGTAAACCAAACCATCCATCAGCTCAGGAATATTCCCTAAATGCGGGACTTTTCAAGCGCTTCGGGATTATTTTGGAACACTTCAGAATCTTAATTTTCGCCTTGTAGCCTTCCAAAAGACATTAATTTTGATTTCTACTTGTTTTTTTTTACGTTAAAATTTTGTAAACATCAGCTTTGGAGGATATTAAGAGTAATTTATGGGTGTTTGGAGTTTCAAGGGACTTTTAAGAGGGAAATCGAGACTGAGTGGTGCAACCCTGATTATAGGGCGCGATCCATACAGAAGGGTGCCCATGCGCACTTCTTCTGCGCTGTTTTATCTAACTTGTTACACCGGGCGACTTCTCCGTGTTGTTTGCCGCTGCATCTTTCAAATTTCTTGTCAGGGCAGGTGTTGCTTCGAGGTTTGAGTGTCAAGGTATAACAATAGGAGTTTTACACCATTGTTCGGTTGTGCTAACCGTTGACTACACGTGGAGCTGATTTCTCGATTCTCTTCGATCGTCAAAATGTGTGAAATTACCATCCCTTCGTCCCCAGGTTGGTACTTGAGTAATATTCTAGCTTGTAACGATGAAGGTAGTGTTGTGGCGTACGGTGCCAAGCATGAAGTCGTGATATTACGAGTCAACGTGATCGGAAATTCGTGCGATGTAAAGCCGAGTTTCATTCCAATGGCTCACAAAGACCGCATAGTTGCTGTTGCCTTCAACCCTAGCAATTGTGAGCTGTATCCCAACCATCTGGTTTCTTGCAGTGACGATGGCACAGTTCACGTTTGGGACTATCTAACTGAAACCTTGATTCTGTCCCATTCGGGCCACGGAGATTCACAGAAAGTCGTGAGCGTTGATTGGTCTCGAGCTGATCCCAATCTAGTAGTTTCCGTATCCGATCAGGGTTCTATTGTGTGCTGGGATCTCCAGAGCAATACTATACGCCGGCTCGAGCCGAAATCTAAGAGTTCTCCCATTTGCATGAGCTGTTGTCCTCACAACAAGGATATCATAGCTATAGGTGCCAAGTCAGGACTGATTTTAATCCACGACGTCAAAGGTGCAGGAAATACGATCTTTCGTCTTCGAGGCCACGAAACCGACGTTGTTTCCTTGTCTTGGTGCCCGGTCGCTAGGAATATCTATAAACCTAGCGACGAAACTACCCATTTGTTGGCATCTGGTGCCAAAGATCGCTCTATATACTTATGGAGAGCTGGAAGCGACGGTCGATACGACACTTTCATCAATCTTCCTCAACAAGCCGTCGCTACTGGTGGGTATCGCACCAAGAACAACCTCGGTGGCACTGGCAACAACTGGATTTGCGTTCGATGGATGGAAGAGTACACCTTGATAGTTAGCTCATTATACGGTGAACTTTTATCGTACGATTTGACAAAATCCGAACAAGACGGGAAATTCAAAATCAAGCCTCCCCGCTTACTTCATGGTCAACACGCCAAGGGTCTGTTCAGTATCGCAGCTCCTCCACGCCCTACCAACCCTCAGAACCGCGTCATATGGAGTTTCGCCTTGGATAAACACCTCGTTGGTGTTAAATTTGACGATGGGAAAATCTTGTCTGACATAACGACTATTGGTGGTATTGTTTACTGCCTTGCTAGTTCTCCCTTGGACCCTAATAGAATCGCTATTGGCACAGGAGACAATAAAATGCTCGTATGGAATATGAGCAACGATAGTTACAATAATGTATCTGCCTTCTGGAATAAAATAAACTCCAAGGTCATGGCTGTGGCTTGGCACCCAGTCAACGAGTCTATCCTGGCATTTGGAACTGGGGAAGGTCGAGTTGGCGTTATTGATATTAGCAAAACTTCTAACACACCAAAGATATTCCGACAGTATCACCGCCGGTGTGTCTACTCTTTGATATGGTCAGCTCCCATCGTAGAACTCTCCGACAGGAAAAGTAACTTGGCTTTGTTCTCAGTTGGAGATGGCGACATTCTCCAACATAACCCTGACACTCCGGATAAAGAACCGATCAATTTATCATCCTACTTCAAGCAGTGTGATGCTGCAGCTATGGTCAGCAAGGCTTTGGGTCGGACTGACCTCGCTTGGAATTACGACCATAGCCTCGCGGCTGTTGGAAATGACAATGGAGTGTTGTACATAGTTGATGGTCGCACATTCAATCACGTGCATACGATTTTTGCTCATAAGAAATTGGTCCAGTGTACCGTGTGGCACCCAGCCTCAGTCACTTCTGAAGATGCACTGTCGCCCTATCACACTTGGCTGGCGAGTGCTTCTGACAACATTCAGATCATCAATGTGACTTCTGCTGGTGTTGATATAGTCGCTTCGTTGAATACCCACAGCGAAAAAATTGTAAGCCTGGCATGGAGTCCTCATTTCAATGGCCGCCTCATTTCTGCCTCTTATGATTACACATCCCAGGTGTGGGATGTTGCTGCGAGCACAGTGTTGGCTTGTTTCGATGGGCACCATAGCGCGGTGGTATGTTGTCTCCCGAGCGCTCTTCACCAAGATTGGATCATCACAGGATCCGCAGATAACACCGTGCGAGTTTGGAACATGAACAATTTCCGCCTGACCAAGACAAAAACTAAGAAACAACGTCTGACTGGGGCTATGAAGAAGTTTGCGAGTGCCCGTGAAGCGGCTGAACTTGTTCCCAAAACAATGGAAAGGCCTGAGTATGAACACCCCAAACCAGTGAACGGTGAAGCAACTACTGTAAAACATGTAGAATTTGCTGCAAATGTTGACTTTAAACGTAAACCCAAGTCAAATTTCCCTGTTACTAGTACAGGGATGACCCAAGCCAAACATATTAGTTTGCTCTGGGGTCACATCAGTGGAACTGAAGCTCCTAAGAAAGTTTCAGTTGGTAATAGTGGTTACCTCGACTTCTTTGGTGATAATCAGAGTATGAGACGATTAGCGGTTGTTGAAGAGATGCACCATCGTGAACATGGTAACGCTTATCAAGGAGATAATTTCTCTTTGTGGTGTGGTGACATCGCAGAATCTATAAAAATCGCGTGCAAGAAGAAACAGCTCAACGATTGGCTCGTTAGTATGGCACCTATGGTGTCACATAAGTTGTGGGCTGATTGCTGTAGAAGTTACGCCTTGCAGCTATCGGAATCGGGCGATCCTTTGAAGGCCGTGAGTTATTATCTCTCTGTTCATATGGTAGAGGAGGCTATTGATTTGTTGTTGCAAGCTAAGATGTACAGAGAGGCAGTTTGCTTAGCCAAGCTGAGACTGCCTAGAGATGACAGTACAGTGAGAAAAGCCATGACCGAGTGGGCGAGCCATTGCCTTAGCACAGGTATGGTCAGTCTCGCAGCACATTGCATGCTGAGCATCGGGGCAAACATCGAAGCTGTTGAAATTCTATCGAGATCCAAAGATGCTGAACTCCTCGCTCTGGCTTCCGACATCGCTATCAAGGCTGATGCAAATGAAATGGGGCTCAGCCTGGCCATGAGAGCCATCATCAGCGCTTTGGAAAACAAAAACTACCCCATTGCTAGAGAAACCAGTAATCACCACCCTGCCCTAGAAGATCTTGTAGTGTGGATTGATGTGTGCGAACTCAAGAATTCATGGGCATCGAAAGAAGACAAGTTGATCCTGGATTGGGTTCGAGGATCACTCAACGAAGGTGAAAAATGGCAAGGCTTGTACGAAAAGGCTTTTGATATATGCAAGAAGAAATTGAGTTCATACAGCGCTCTGTTGAAGTTTCTACCGAATAAACCAGCCCCCGACTCTGAACAAAAAGTCTGGGTGTACATTGCTGGACAGATAAGTCTTGCTGCCGCAGCCCAGCTTCAAGCTAATAACACAAGGAATGTTTTGAAACATCTGATCCTCGCTATGGAAGCTGGTTACAATTACCATCTTCACAACCCTTCCAACTCTCAGTTCTACCTGCAGTTGTGTGTTTGGATATCGCCTTGGGGACCCCTGGGAACCCTCCCCCAAATCCAGTATTCGGAAATAACCCTCATAGAGAGCTTCTGCTCGTTTTTGGCGTCTGGTGTTGTGTATTGGTTGGACATTCTGAACACCAAAGACTTGTTACCCGTGACTGATAAGGAAACGATGAATGATCTCCTCTCGACCGTAACCCGTTGCGCGGCGCTGCTGTTCCACAAAGACTTAATGAGTTACCACAAGGCTGATGTAGAAATTAAGAAACTCGAAAGTGCCATCGCTTCCTCGAAACTGAAAGCTCTAAAAGCGATGAAATATTGCAAAGATATTGAGGCCCAACTGCAGGTGTCAGGAGAAACTCCAGTCCCTGAAACTCCTGAAGATACTGTCGCTGAGAGTGACGCGGACTCCAAAAAGCTCGGTCGCCTGAAACTGCAGAAAACTGCTTTTGAAGAAGAGCGCATCTACTCGCCAAATCCCTTCATTACATTTTGCACTCTTCGCAACGTTCTGGAATCCATCTGCGCCAAATATCCAGCAACTCAGGCTACCCTCGATGATTTGAAATCCGTTTGGGAAAAAGAAAACGCCCAAAACTAAACAAAACTTCACCATTTCTTGAGTTGTAAGAAGGCTTGAAAGTAAACGAACAGTACTTTTTTTTTGAAAAGGAAAAAACTTGTGATTGGGCTTCTTAATTTGTAAAGTTTCTTTTCCTTTTTTAAGTTATTTGAATATAAATGTGATTCCAGTGATTAGTTTTTTTTAGTAGTAACATACGTACCAATTTTAAGAGTTCCTTGCGATTAATAAACCTTGTTAATTTATGATTGACTAATTTTATTTTTGAATGCCCACTTTCCATCTGCAAGTTTGAATGTTGTTAAAATTCAGTTATTTCTATGAAACTTCTAAATTTGTGTTCTATTATGGAAAAAAAATAAATTCTATAAACATTGAGAAATTGAAATAGATGAGTAGAACAAATTAGGGTCATCATTTACCGATTTCTCCACTCAAACACACTTTCTATCAATTTATTAGGCTGTTAATATTTATTCAACAGTTTATTAGGCCAGGTAGGTATTATTGACAGATGATCACATTTTGTGCTTTTTTGCAGTTGTGTCGGAGAAATTATCGCTCATTTTTCAAATCTTCATCTTCTAACTGGGTAATTCTCAGAAAAAGCTCAATTTTCCATGCTCAAACTTTAAATAAGTGAACCTTCACCAAAAAATTTAAAAAAATTCATGAAGTTTCCTGGGAACATAAAGAGGAATTTGTAATGCAAGACAGAGCTCAATTCACAGTTTTTAGTCTCAAATTTCAATTTTGAAAATTTATAGTGCGGCGGTCATGAGAACTTGATTTTTTTTTAAGTCGTTGGTATTGAGAATATCGTATTAGTTTCACAATTCTGAAGAAATTCATGAAGTATCCTGGGAACATAACGAAGAATTTGTAACGAAAAATAGGGCTGAATTCACAGTTTTTAAACTCAATTTTCAATTTTGAAAATTTATAGTGCGGCGGTAATGAGAATTAATTTTTTTTAAATGATGGTAATGAGAAGCGCAGTTGGTATTGAGAATATCGTATTAGTTTCACCTGTTTCTACCTTTCAAGCAATTAGCTTGTCCAGTTGGTTGGATAAGATGATTACATTGAAAAATCTCCATTTCTCTTTTCTATAGATTGATAGGGAGGGAATACATAAACTGAAATCAATGAAAATCAGAATAGTATCAATGTATTCCAAGAAGGTAAAGAACTGTAAAAAAAACTAAAACACTCAGTTAAATGACATTCAAAAAACTCTTATCAGTATACAACATAATTTATATCAATCTTCAACTCTTTATATTAATTTATTTGACAATTTTGTTAATATTCGTCACATAATTAACTTAATTACATCACAGATTTGTTTCATTAACTGGATAGTAAGTAGGCAAATATTTTTTAAGTCACTCTCGACCATAATCACTTCTCTCCGATCAGCCTCCCTTTTTTGTTCGCACAACTTTTCAGCTGCGTAAAATGTAGGGCGATTCATCTCTGGGGGTTACCTAAGGGAAGGATAAGAATTTTTTTCATTCTAAGAGCTTAGGGCAATAATATCAGAATTCGAAAACCTAAAATCGTTTTATTTTTAAAAATTGTCAATTGGTACCTAACGTAGAAAATAATATTTATACTTCATCTTTAAAATACTCAACTAACAACATTTTCTCGTTACCACACGCCTATTATCATTACCACCGAACTCTATTAAGTTAGTGGTAATGAGATGGTTTGATGTGTGGTAATGAGAATTCCAAATTTGAGAGCTCGCCATTTTCGTTCTGTACATACTATATTCCTCATTCTACGCCGTTTGAGAAGGCAATTAGTGGGCTACAAAAAAATGGGATCTAAAAAAATTAGTCATCAACATTGAAAGAGAATCATTGAACTGTGGTAATGATAACAATAAATATACGCACGTGACCTTTAACAACCACCCCTGCTTACCAACTTACGAGGGAAATGGCGGAGGCGAGTTCCCTGGCGCTCTGCAGTATTGCCACTACGATTCTCGTCGAAAGTTCGCCAAAATATCCTGTTGGTCGCTATGGGAGGGGAAATCTTGATTCTTGCGCGGTAATGAGACTTTTCACCATTACACTTTTTGAAATAAGTTATTGGCATCACCAAATGGATTTAAAAATCACACCACTCTATTCTTGATGAGATCTACATGTAGATTTTCAGTTTCATTCGTTTTTTCACGCAAACAATATTTTCCAAGGCCTAGGAGAAGACTTTTGTAGGCAAAAATGAAATCATTACAGGTGGTGGTAATGAGAATTGAGCCTTTCAAGACAAGAGAAAAGGTATTAATTTCGGATAAAAGTAAATTTTTCAAGAGGTTCTAGTAGGCAGAGGAGGGAATTAACCCAATAAAAAAAAAATATAAAGAAACTTTAGGACGCACTTTTGGAGAAACCCCACCATAACACTATTATTGAGCTTTTTCTGAGAATCACCCAACTCAGTTTGACAGTAGGTCACGTAAAATTGATTTTTTGGATTATTTTCGAACTTCATTTTTTTCGTTTGTAGTCGTATCTTCAATATTTTCTGCCTTTAATTCGTCGTTCGGAAGAAAATGCAATAACTTTTTATTGCGTCAGATGCGCTGCAATTTGAGACTAATAAGGTAAGTGGGCTCAGGTTGATTTTTAGCCCTAATAGGACCACGGTGTCACTAGTGTCACCGAAAACATCCCAGGAACTCCACAGCTGTCGCTAGGTGCCACTGAAGTATTAAAAATTTAATTGCAATTTTAAATTCAATGGACATTGTAATTGTTTATAGGACATTAGAAGTCTCAAAATAGAGTTGACAAAAATTTACAAAGAATCGATGACAAAATTGTCAAAAGTTTGCCAACACCTTTTTTTGACTTCTAATATCTCATAAATAATTGTTCAAAACTTTAGCTCTGTCCATGTTTGAATTGCAATTTAAATCTAGTTAATCTGGTGACACTTGGGGACACCTCTGGAATTCCTAATCGGTGACACTAGTGTCACAATGGTCCAATTAGGGTGAATTTTAAGCCATTTTTTTTCAACAACAGGGTGTCCAGCGACCGGGACATTTGTCTCCCGCGAAATCCTGAGACCCGAACATTTTTGGCAGTCTGAGAGAGAAACGTTTGAAAAGTACTGTTTTGGTAGTAGGTATGTTCCAAAAGAAGAGAATTTTCTCAAATAAAATATTTCAAATCGTCCCTATACCTGGTAAACCATGTAAGTCGGTATTTTATCGAAAATAAGGTTTTTAGCTTTTCAGGTAAATTAGGGTCGCTTGATTCATTTAGTGAAGCTGTTTTCCAATCTGATGAATAGTTTTTTACCCAGAAGGCATTGAAAAAATGTGTAAGTCGGTTACCTATTTTCTCGCCGGAAAACCATGTAAGTCCTGTGTATGCCTTCATAAGAGTGAGCAGCTCAAGCTGGTTGCAAGTTTCCATCAAAGATAGTCAGTTTTTTTTAAACTTTTTTCCATGTAAAAGTTTACAAAATCATAAATGGAGTTCGGAGAAAGTGATCATAAATAGAAACCTTTTTATTAGTCTCAATTTCAGCAATAAATTCCACTCCTTGTGTTCTGCAGACACGTGATTTTCCATACTGTGGCCAACCTTAAGATCACGACCTACCTACGTGTTATTCCGCATTGTTTCTAAATTTTTTTTACATTATTTAGGAGGATAATTTTAGATGAATTGATTGATTTGTTGGCTGTTTGACGTAGCTGTAATGCTGATGTTAGAAAGAACAACAAGAGATTAGTAGTGTGCTATTGGTCTGCTTATGTTTTACAGGAAACTCTGTAAAATTAATGATACAAGAGATAATAATTGAGGAAATCCATCTCTGACCCATCCCTAACCCATATCCAACCCATCCACAGCTCATCTCCAACCCAGCCCTGTCCTATCCCTACCCCACACCCAACCCATCTATAACCCATACCTAACTTATCCCTAGTCCATCCCTAATCCATCCTCAGTTCTTACCCTACCCAGCCCTGACCTATCCCAACCCCTAATCCGTCCCTAGCCCATCTCCAACCTATCCTTAACCCCTATCCTGTCCCTAACCTAACTCATACCTAACCCATCCTCAACCCCTCCGTAGTCCATCTCTAACCCAACCCAGCCCTGAGCTATCTCCAAACCCATCCCAAGCTCATCCCCAACATGTCCCTAACCTATCCCAACCCCTAACTTATACCCAGCCCGTCCCTAGCTCATCCCTAACATGTCCCTTACCCCTAACCCATACCTAACTCTTCCCTTGTTTTAATGAAACAAAAGTACCTAGTTACCTAACACTTAAATTCAATGCATACCTACCTAGTTACGGTTGTGATAGGTAAAGTGTTCCTATACGTAATGGTTTTAATTTAAGAATGGTTATTGAGGAATTGGTAGTATAATAATTTATTGCTCAACTCTAGTAATATTAAGACTGAATACTGTCATTTTGACTCAAGGAGCCTTACAGTTGGATTGTGTCAACGCCTATGAATTTTCATTTAAATATTTTCCTTTTGCATCGATTTGGGTATTTTGTGTAACCTTGAAACCTGGAGAGAAACAATTGAATAATATTCCTAATAATTGAATAACCCAAGCTGGGTATGTTTTTCATGAAAAACAAATTGAAAACCATGTAAGTCAGGTGTCGAAGGCTGGGTAAAATCATGTAAGTCCATTTTTTCGTTTGCTAAAGTAAATTTTGATGAAATTAGTCTCAGGCTCTCTGAAATACTACTGTTACCACCTGTTTTAAGGAATGGAACGAAAAAACTTATTGCATGTGGAATGAAAACCGAATGAGGAATTTCACCGAATTCTGTTTGCATTTTTCCTGAATAGTTAATGGTGTGGGATAGATGAAAATCGGGCTGATTTCGGAAAATAAGTCTCCTGTTATTTTCGGGAGACAATCAAAATTTGTGATTTCAAAACTAACCGGGAAAGCGGACGTGAAGCGGGAACGCTCGCTGATTGGGCTGTTCAAATCGCCGTCTCCTCCCAGTGTAGCCCATTGGGACGACGAAATCGTGTTTTCTAAGAGAAAAGTTATCAAACAAAACAGGGGAAACCTAATTTTCCCCATCTTGCTTTTTCTATTTTTTTCTTCAGTTTTTCGATTTCGAACTTTACTGTTTCGTGAATTTTTGCATCTGGGGACTATAGATTTCTCGATCTCAGCGCTTCAAGCGGCCATAAATGAACTATTCCAGGATGACGTCATCCTCCCGGTTTTTTTAAACATTCACATTTTCCACACTGTTTTGTTTATTCGTAAATTAGGAAGTTCGGGCTGAAAGTTTGCCTTAGGGGGTTTTTCGAGGTGCTGAATCCGATTTTGGGGTCAAAAATAGGAAATTCCGACATGGTAAAATTCCTCATTATTTAGTTTTTAGTGTCCCCTGTAAAATTTGATAAACTCGACTTACATGGTTTACCAGGTATAGGGACGAAATATAGATTTCTATCATTAATTTTTTAAACTTTTTTGTTGTTACAATTTATAATGTTCTTGCAATTGTTTAATTTTTTTCTCGAAAATTTGCTAAAAGTGTTCATAAGGGCATAAGTGAAGCTAATGAATGCTAACCCGCATCGTGTACCTGTTTCTCCTCAACTTCCTAGTCTGATTCTGGTTACCTTATCAATTTTCATGAGATTTTTCTTCCGAGTCTACCAAGGTTGCGAAAACCATGTTTTCACGTTCCAAGGTTAAAAAAAAAAATGTTCTCCAAAATCAAAATTTCGACTCGCGTTTTACGTTTCAGGCCTCCCTGAACAATTTTGGTTCCGTGGTTTCCATAACAATATATTTTTGTAAAGTATACCTAATCTCAAAAATTAAGGTATATCATCAGAACATCATTTTAGAAATTTAATTAAAATTCGTGTAAATTTTCGAGGAAAAGGCAGTTGGTAGCGAAGATGAGAGAGAAATGACATTAGGAAGGAATACTCATCAGCCTCATCTTCGGGAGCCCTCCTGCAATTCGCAAAAATTTTCACTGGGCTGATTTTCTCGAAAGGATTAATTTAGTTTGGAAAAAGATCAATTTGGTTTGGAAAAAAATTAATTTGACTTGGAAATGCTATAGATAAAATTTTCAGGGATAATGCGGATTAGCGTATAGTTGAAAATCATCGCATGACTACTGTCATGTGCTTTGACAGTAGTCTTTGAGCATGTGCAAATCTAAGATCCACAATTTCTACATTTTTCATCCGAATTTGATGAAATTTTCAGGAATTGTGCGGGTTGACGTGTAAATGGTCGCCTAAGAGGAAGTTCAAGGTACTTGGAGATTTTAGTTTGAGAGTTGCTAGAATGCATCGGATCATCCCTTGATGACAATTTTGGATAAAACGAACGAGATTGAGCCCTTCGCCCAAAGGTAAAGGCTTGAAAAGTACTTTTTGTTTGCCGAGGAGATCGCAAAGTGTTACCATTCGATTCAGCGTCAAAAAGTACGTAAAATTTTACGTCTAATGATTTATTAAGTTGAAAAGTATTTTCTCTCTTTTTGCGTTTCGAGAATCAAACTTTAAAAAAGTGAAAATTTTCGAAACTACCAATTTTTTAGTTTTCGTTTATTTTACACCCGTTTTTTTCATTTGAAATTTTCTAAAACCCTAACAGAGAGATAGGAAATTTCGTCCCTATACCTGGTAAACCATGTAAGTCGGTATTTTTTCGAAAATAAGGTTTTGAGCTTTTCAGATAAATTAGGGTCGCTTGATTCATTTAGTGAAGTCGTTTTCCAATCTGATGAATAGTTTTTTACCCAGAAGGCATTGAAAAAACGTGTAAGTCAGTTACCTATTTTTTCGCCGGAAAACCATGTAAGTCCTGTGTATGCCTTCATAAAAGTGAGCAGCTCACGCTGGTGGCAAGTTTCCATCAAAGATAGTCAGTTTTTTAAAAACGTTTTTCCATGTAAAAGTTTACAAAATCATAAATGGAGTTCGGAGAAAGTGATCATAAATAGAAACCTTTTTATTAGTCTCAATTTCAGCAATAAATTCCACTCCTTGTGTTCTGCAGACACGTGATTTTCCATACTGTGGCAACCTTAAGATCACGACCTACCTACGTGTTATTCCGCATTGCTTCTAAATTATTTTTACATTATTTAGGAGGATAATTTCAGATGAATTGATTGATTTGTTGGCTGTTTGACGTAGCTGTAATGCTGATGTTAGAAAGAACAACAAGAGATTAGTAGTGTACTATTGGTCTGCTTATGTTTTACAGGAAACTCTGTAAAATTAATGATACAAGAGATAATAATTGAGGAAATCCATCTCTGACCCATCCCTAACCCATATCCAACCCATCCACAGCTCATCTCCAACCCAGCCCTGTCCTATCCCTACCCCACACCCAACCCATCCATAACCCAAACCTAACTTATCCCTAGTCCATCCCTAATCCATCCTCAGTTCTTACCCTACCCAGCCCTGACCTATCCCAACCCCTAATCCGTCCCTAGCCCATCTCCAACCTATCCTTAACCCCTATCCCATCCCTAACCTAACTCATACCTAACCCATCCTCAACCCTTCCCTAGTCCATCTCTAACCCAACCCAGCCCTGAGCTATCCCCAACCCCTAACCCATCCCAAGCTCATCCCCAACATGTCCCTAACCTATCCCAACCCCTAACTTATACCCAGCCCATCCCTAACCCGTCCCTAGCTCATCCCTAACATGTCCCTTACCCCTAACTCTTCCCTTGTTTTAATGAAACAAAAGTACCTAGTTGCCTAGCACTTAAATTCAATGCATACCTACCTAGTTACGGTTGTGATAGGTAAAGTGTTCCTATTAGTAATGGTTTTAATTTAAGAAATGGTAATTGAGGAATTGGTAGTATAATAATTTATTGCTCAACTCTAGTAATATTAAGACTGAATACTGTCATTTTGACTCAAGGAGCCTTACAGTTGGATTGTGTCAACGCCTATGCATTTTCAATTAAATATTTTCCTTTTGCATCGATTCGGGTATTTTGTGTAACCTTGAAACCTGGAGAGAAACAATTGAATAATATTCCTAATAATTGAATAACCCAAGCTGGGTATGTTTTCATGAAAAACAAATTGAAAACCATGTAAGTCAGGTGTCGAAGGCTGGGTAAAATCATCTAAGTCCATTTTTTCGTTCGCTAAAGTAAATTTTGATGAAATTAGTCTCAGGCTCTCTGAAATACTACTGCTACCACCTGTTTTAAGGAATGGAACGAAAAAACTTATTGCATGTGGAATGAAAACCGAATTATTTAGTTTTTAGTGTCCCCTGTAAAATTTGATAAACTCGACTTACATGGTTTACCAGGTATAGGGACGAAATATAGATTTCTATCATTAATTTTTTAAACTTTTTTGTTGTTACAATTTATAATGTTCTTGCAATTGTTCAATTTTTTTTCTCGAAAATTTGCTAAAAGTGTTCATAAGGGCACACGTGCAGCTAATGAATGCTAACCCGCATCGCGTACCTGTTTCTCCTCAACTTACTAGTCTGATTCTGGTTACCTTATCAATTTTCATGAGATTTTTCTTCCGAGTCTACCAAGGTTGCGAAAACCATGTTTTCACGTTCCAAGGTTTAAAAAAAAATGTTCTCCAAAATCAAAATTTCGACTCGCGTTTTACGTTTCAGGCCTCCCTGAACAATTTTGGTTCCGTGGTTTCCATAACAATATATTTTTGTAAAGTATACCTAATCTCAAAAATTAAGGTATATCATCAGAACATCATTTTAGAAATTTAATTAAAATTCGTGTAAATTTTCGAGGAAAAGGCAGTTGGTAGCGAAGATGAGAGAGAAATGACATTAGGAAGGAATACTCATCAGCCTCATCTTCGGGAGCCCTCCTGCAATTCGCAAAAATTTTCACTGGGCTGATTTTCTCGAAAGGATTAATTTAGTTTGGAAAAAGATCAATTTGGTTTGGAAAAAAATTAATTTGACTTGGAAATGCTATAGATAAAATTTTCAGGGATAATGCGGATTAGCGTATAGTTGAAAATCATCGCCCCTGCTTTGACAGAAGTCTTCGAGCATGTGCAAATCTAAGATCCACAATTTCTACATTTTTCATCCGAATTTGATGAAATTTTCAGGAATTGTGCGGGTTGACGTGTAAATGGTCGCCTAAGAGGAAGTTCAAGGTACTTGGAGATTTTAGTTTGAGAGTTGCTAGAATGCATCGGATCATCCCTTGATGACAATTTTGGATAAAACGAACGAGATTGAGCCCTTCGCTCAAAGGTAAAGGCTTGAAAAGTACTTTTTGTTTGCCGAGGAGATCGCAAAGTGTTACCATTCGATTCAGCGTCAAAAAGTACGTAAAATTTTACGTCTAATGATTTATTAAGTTGGAAAGTATTTTCTCTCTTTTTGCGTTTCGAGAATCAAACTTTGAAAAAAGTTAAAATTTTCGAAACTACCAATTTTTTAGTTTTGGTTTATTTTACACCCGTTCTTTTCATTTGAAATTTTCTAAAACCCTAACAGAGAGATAGGAAATTTGACGCTCTTTTTAGTGATATAATCAAATTTCAATTTACTTCATCAATTAAGGGAGTAACAGCCACTTTAGTGGTGTAAGGTCGTAAACACGAAAAAATCTTAAAAGTGAAATAACTCGGAAACGAAGCCTCTCAGAAAAAATTGCTAAGAGATATTTTTTGTTGCAAATTAGTTGTAGAATCGAACCCCGGTGGTGCGCCCGAAAGGGTGACACCCTGTACGAGGAAGCTATGTGCCACACTTACTTGCCAGACCTTTTCTTGTGGTTAGAGAAATTATTATCACATTTATTTCTACTTTCTGGAAATGACGAACATTCACCCTGGAAAACTCAGAGAATTGGTTTTTGGGGAATCGCAGACCCTGAGCAAAAAATTTGTTTTATGTTCATTTTGCTAGAAATGTTCACATGACGTTTGTTAGAATGAACATGGTAACGCTTTCTTGAGTCGTGACGTGACGATCAGTCGCGAAGGTGCGATTTCGCCCCGACGGTCAGAAAAATAATGGAAACCTCCTCTTAATCATTATTTTGTTCTGCACTTCTGATGTAGTCATTTATGTTGGTTGTTGTGGAGAAGGAAGCAGGGACGTCAATATATTTATATATTCACATTTATTCGGCAAGCGCTTTCAGGGCAAACTGTGGCCCCTTTCTCAAGCCTACAAGAAAAACCAATTAATTGAAGACTAAAAAATAATAACAGTAGCATGAACAATCACGGTTCGTATAACCAACCAGTCAAAAATATTAGTTAGTATAACCTATGTCAAAAAATGTTATTACCTAATAATTACTTTTTGACATTTTCATGTCTTTCATATGGCACATTAAAAAAATCGTCACGAAATTAATAATTAATTATTAATTAATTAATTAGCAATTTTCGTTAGCAATTATTGCTAACGAAAATTGCTAACGAAATTTGTCCCAAGTCGCCACAATGATGATTATGACATCAGAAGTGAAGTTGTTAAGTACTTTACAGGTAGGTACTTTACAGTTAGGTAGGTACTTTACAGTTTGATATTACCAGATCAGCTGAGTCGAAAATTGAGCTCCCAGATCAGCTGAGCCAAAAATCGAGCTCCCAGATCAGCTGAGTCGAAAATCGAGCTCCCAGATCAGCTGAGTCGAAAATCGAGCTCCCAGATCAGCTGAGTCGAAAATCGAGCTCCCAGATCAGCTGAGTCGAAAATCGAGCTCCCAGATCAGCTGAGTCGAAAATCGAGCTCCCAGCTTTCATACTTTTCTCATCACCGCCCATTACTCAGTGTTACCGCGACAGATGAAGTTGAACCAATGGAAGAATAAAACAATGTTATTTTTGTAAAATAAATAAATACATTTTTCTTTTTTGTTTTTCTGTGTTTATGGGAGGTATGTAGTTCATGTGTCGGGAGGGGAGGGGGGGGGGGGCATGAAAATGTTTCAATGTGTTGCAGACTCGTATGCAAGCGTTTTTCTTAAATTTCTTGTTCTTGGTCGATTCCAAAGGTTTATTATTGAAATATTAAACCAGAAAGGTCCCTGATCGTGAAAGCCCAGTTACATATTGGGGTCTCATCTGTGGTACAATTGCTCATCAATCAGTTACTTTTACACAGACAAATTCTATACGTCAATCCATGTTCTAGGAAGCAACACTGCCCACCCAACTTGGCAGACTTTTAAATAATTATTTACGATTTTAAATTTATTAAAGACATTAAAAATGAGCCACCAAGATTGAACCTATTCTATCGTCATCTAAAAACCAATAAGAATATAAACAATCAAGAACTGGAAGGGACGCAAGGAAGGACATTCGCAGGAAGGGTTCAAAACAAACCACAAATTCGATGATTTTTCAAAATTATATTTTTTATCCTTTATCTGTTCAATAAAATGGACATCCTGTTACAATAAAAATATCTTACCATAGTTACCTTTCATAGAAAATCAATCCTGTTCTTATAGAGAAGAGACGTAGAATACAAAAATATAATTATTGTTTTAATTGCTCGACATTAATTTACGAAGTGTACTGACTTCAAATTTTGATGGAATTAACACTAAAATTCGCGATAGAACAAAACCACGTTGATATTTTTATAAAAAGAACCT
Source organism: Apolygus lucorum (assembly GCA_009739505.2). Classification (NCBI taxonomy): domain Eukaryota; kingdom Metazoa; phylum Arthropoda; class Insecta; order Hemiptera; family Miridae; genus Apolygus; species Apolygus lucorum. The sequence continues at coordinate 40,700,783 of CM019171.2, read as the reverse complement.
ATGATTATGATAGATATATTTAATGAGTGTTGTAGTACCTAGTTGAAAGAGATTCCAAGGGGGTATTGCTTGATAATTTCATGACAATTCAGGTAAATTTCAACACTGCCTGTAACAAAACATTTGACACCATTCTAGTTAGAATTTTTGTCTACAGTACATAAAGCTCATTTAACTTGGTAATGAAAGGTACAAACAATAATTGGTTATTAATATACAATGCAGGAGCAACGATGTGATAATGGGCAACTTCTGATACATTTTATATCAATCAAAATTGAACAGTATGAGAAATATTTAAAAAGGTACAGGTTGGTTGGTACTAGGGATGTCCCAAAAGTATCGATACTTAAAAGTATCGATATTTCTTGAAAAAAGTATCGATACTTTCTTTTCCTGATATATATCGTAGTATCGATACTTTTTTTCCAGTATCGGAGGCGATACTTTTTTATATCTCACATTTTATCTGTTTCAACACCTACGACATGAAGGTACCTACTTGACAGTACCTCTATCTCTACGTAGATTGATGAGAGACTAACAAACTTCGACAAATTAAACAACGATGATGTACCACCACCTCTAGCTCTCTATGATAACCTGCTGTCCTCCATAATCGAGGAAGGACCACCAAAATTAACCCAAACAAGTGCCAAAACAAAAACAAGTTTTAAATGATTAAATGAGTGATTTATTGTTTTGTTCATTCTATATTAATTATAATCCTCGTGATGGAGAGATGTCACACTGATGGAGAGAAACATAAACGAAAATTTCACCCATTTTTGTGGAAAGTATCGATACTTTTTGATACTTTCTAGATGTATCGATACGATATTGTATCGATACTTTCAAAGTATCGGACATCCCTAGTTGGTACAGCTGTTATTGAACAAAGGTCACCTACAATCACACTATAGCTCGAACTTTAGGCCTCACGAAGAGGAAGCCCAGCAACAGCCGGGCTGAAAAAGGGGCTGTCCCGAAGTAATGCATCAACTGTAGTCCCGGGGCAGTCCAGACGAACAGAGGAGGTTTTAGTGGGTAACCAGTTGCTTATAGTGGCCGGACCCCCACATAAAGGGCGGTGAGACAAAGCTCGAACTTTGGTGAACATGAATACCAGTTTCTCACCACACTCAGGTTAGTTCCATTTTTCTCCACTTAAAATAGGTCGGTGCTTCACCTTAAAACGTCAAATTCCGTCGTTGTTGAACCAAATATGCTCAGCTTTTTGCTCGCCAAAATGAATGTTCTATGTTGCGTGTGAAGGTAGGTGACGGTAATGAACCGCTCATACGGCTACTTGGGTGGGAAATTCAGGACATGGAATAAGCATCAGGAAGGTTGAAAAGCAATCTGGAAAAAGCGCAGGTCATCAACGTCCAAACAGATTTTTTCCCCCTGAAAATTCGTTAATTTAGAACTTCATGTTGCGTTATGTACTGGGACTGTATTTTTCTTAATAGATGGATCCTGGATACCTATTTCGTTGGAAATGGGGTTTTTAAAGGTAAATAATGTAAGGGGTACCACACTTACTAGAAAATATAATAGCTAAGTGATGAAGAAGCTATTTCATAAAATTATTATTGAGAAATTTGGGAAAGTTATTCAATTGCACTGCATCAAGCTATTAGTTCCGATTATAGTTCCAAAGGTAGCACCACTTCCGAAAGCAGCACAGATTCCAGTATGAAGTGATTCTTCCTCTACTTATTCCATGTGTTGAGTCATCAAAAATTAACTTCCCTCGACCGGGGATGCGGAATGCGAAGAGGTCGCTGATCACAACATCTCCCCCCCCCCCCCGTTAGGAAATATTAGGTACTCCGTTACCTAGTCAGGGCCTGCGTTTTTACAACCCATTGAGAACGCGTATTTTTGACTGGCTTCGGAGTTTTTTGTTATTGTTCCTTATTGACGGGGCGGGGGATCTGCTGACCTCAACGTTTGTCCAAATAGGCGGTGGCTCGACTCGTGTCTTCGGAGGGAGTTGTTTTGATGACTTAATGAATTATTGTTTCTCTGAGAAATTCTGAGGAGACCGTTTGGTCCGATACGACTGCGCCATACTGTTGAGTCATCAAAAATTAACTTCCCTCGACCGGGGATCGATCTCCTATCATTCTGATTCTGAATCAGAGCTCCTACCACTGAGCTAAGGAAGCGAATGGACAGAAATGCGAAGAGGTCGCTGATCACAACACATGTGATTCCATTTAATTTATCAACATTTTTAAATACTTGGTTTACTACAGTAGGGAACTTGGTAGGCACCCTGTTTAAATTTATTTTCTAGTCTGATTCATGATAGGGACGATTCCAAATTGCTCCAACTGTATAAACTACAACTCAGGCAGGCGAGTGTATGCTGATCGATAATGTTTAGCCAAGGACCAATCTTTCTGTGAGGATGGGCTAAATGATCGGATCCTTCTGACTCTGTGACTATGAATTTCACATTTACAAGTTACAATCATGTGACTAAGAATTTTGAAACAGGAGATCCACGAGTCAAAGAAACGTAAAAATAATGATTATTGAAAAGATTTTACCTAGAATATATTTTAAAACGTTCGACGCGGGCATCTTCATGCAGTTCACTCTTGCGACAAGTCTCATGGGAGATCTTGGTGTGCTGTCTAAAAGGTCCCTATCAGGGTCAGAGTTTGATTCTCCCCAACAATGGGGTATTTCAGTCAATGTTTTTTTTTCTTTTTTTTTCAAAAGAGTGGCTCAGGAATAACGGTAATTGGGTCTGTTCACCGAGAAAATGTTTTTAAAAAATCAGAGAAGCTAAGGAAAGTTGAAGATTTGAATGGTGTGACGTAGCTGGCCAAAACTCTTTGAAAAAAGTATCCATGCACAGAGAAGAGACGAAACCCTCGGAGAATCTCTTGGAAACTACAAAATACTACTCACACACGCGCGCGGTGTGGTGTGGTGTGTTTATGGCGGCCCGCCTTTTTTTCAAACGTGTGATCTCTTTAATTAATTTTTCTACCACAAGTTATATATCATTGGGCTTAAAGTTGGAGTATAGAGGTTTTCAAGGGTGCTGAATCCAAATTTGAGGTCAAAAACCTGAATTTCCGACCCACCGAAATACCCCATTGTTTTGTATTGCAGGCTTTGGTATCTGTGTGTTTGGGCGTCATTATAATGTTGCGGACCTAAAAAAAACTCTGAAAATTCAATATTTTGCCTTACGTTTAATACAAATACATTTATATTGTATGATTAAGTGCTCAAATAGTGAATATCTCGCCCAACCAGTTCCAGTATTGCACGTATTTAAGCCTTCACTGAGCCGCGTTGAACGTGTTAATCAGCTAACTAGATAGGTCCCAACATATTAATGCGCCATATAGGTTAGGTCCCCACCTAAGTATTTGACATTTTTTTAGGACGCCTTATCACAAAAGGTGCTGGAACTTTCCCTGTACAGGAACTTCCTCCACCTTCCCTACAGCCAAAGGTTGCAGGGAGCATCGGTGTGATTCAGTTCCACAAAGAAG